>JAUUTY010000277.1:0-224157 GCA_030979885.1 Lolium multiflorum
ATCTGATACCAACAGAACAATCCCTGGAGTAATGGCCAGGTGTTAAACATTTTGAACAGTAAATATCTAGCCCAACAGGCGAGCAGCGACTGCATTTGACTCCCAATTGAGCACAGCCATCACAGAAACCAGGGCAATTAATTCGGAGATGATCTTTAAGTCCACAACGATAGCACCGTCCAATAAATTCAAATACCAGATCTTTTGGTGGAATAAAAGGTAGATTCAAAGAATACATAATATCTGCCTCCGAATAGCCTGCTTGACGTTGATCTTCCAAAATTTCCAGAGTGAGAACGGGCAACCTTTGACACATTAAACGTGGGAAATTTGAACCCATAGATGTAAAACCTGGAGAGAGTACACGATCCGTTTTAAGTGGGATCAAAATCTGACCCACCATGAACTCTTGATTGTCACATGACACCGTTGGAGGATTTGAGGTAACCATGGGGGTAGAAGAAACATTGCGATTGAATCCAAATTTCGCCAATTCAGCCGTTGCAGATGTGTCCTTAGCAGAACTAGCTGCAAGAACATCCAGGTTTGGACGCAGCAAGGTAGGACTGCGTTGTGCCACAACCAGATCTTGTTTAGATGGAACCAAAGGTGTTGAACCATGATCAAGAAAACTAGATCTTGTTGGGTGAACTCCACGAAATAGAGAAAAATGACATACAAAGTCCGGCCAGATCCGATCATGTAAACTACATATATGAAATGTCCCACCTTATTAGAGGCCACAGAAAAACAAAACGCCGATCACTCAGTTGATAAACCCTAAAGCCACGGGCTTCACCGCCAATACAGCATTGAAGGGCCAAACCCACTGATTCCACCGATAGAACAAATGAAGCCGAGGAGAAGGAAACCACAAGGAAGAATTCTTTGCCACGGGAGGAGGGAGAGAAGAGCACCGTAGATCCAAACCGAGAACGAACCTGATCTGCCGGGGCCAGGCCTGGCATGAAATCCTAGTGTAGAACTCCAGGAAGAATTATAGTCTAGCCGTCTCCAGTGAAATAGGTTGAAGACGTCCTCGAACGCTATGAAGAAGATATCCGGGGTCTTCAAGGACGAAGTTTGGGTCCTCTGGCACCTTGACTGTGAACATCGGGTAATTTGGATCTTTGTCTTTAAGAAGTATGCCCTCTAGACATTGAATACTTGTCTGCGAAGGGAGCATTGGTCCACTTGCGAGGTGTTCCAGGTTCTTAGGCAGTATCAGTTTACCAGCATCATGACACTGGGTCAAGCCATCTTGTGTCGGTGGTACCACGTCGTCGGCCCGGATCCTCTTAGAAAGAGGCTGGCTCGCAGATGCGCCCTTTTTATTAGTTCTCTTCCTTGGTTTCTTCACCTGACATGATGGGGTTGCTAGTGGTGTTGATGGTGCCGGTGGTGCTTCGGGTGCTGGGGTTGCTTGGGGTGCTAGTGGTGCTGGTGTTGCTTGGGGGTGTTGGGGTTGATTTGGGTGGCTCCCCGATGATCGTATTATGCAACGTGTTAGGGCTAAAAATGGCAGCCGGTTTGACTTGAGCTGGATTGCCAGCCACCGGAGGAGTGTCTAGCAGAGAAAAACCCGTGAAGGTCAGGCGTTGTGTGACTGTAGTGGATGACCAAGTTGATCACCGTGAATGCGGAAGAATTCTTCATCCATAGGAGGCATGTACATATTTTGGCTGCAGGCGCCAGTGTTGATGTAGGCATCGATGTTGTCATCATTATCTCCATCGTTGCCATCAAGTGGCCCCATGTCCACGTCCTTAGGTGGTGGGGGTTGCGATGCCGGCGCTTGGCGTACAACTGCCTTGCCTTTGGTCGACGGTCATTGCGGTAGCGTTCCCAACAACTGTTGGTGGCGTGTGGTGGTGGCAGCGACCGTCGGTTCCTTCCGGGTGGTGGTGGCAGCGCGGGGCCGGACGATCTTCAGCCAAATGATAGGGGAGGTGGCGCCGGTGCTGCGCCTAACACTCGGAAGACCCCCCTCCCGACGAATCTGGTTCTTCGGCCATGTCATAATCCATGAGGTGCAATCCCCAAGGACCATAATGTCACGTCTGCGCCCGGAGGTTGATAGGGGGATGATGTCGCGGTACTCCGGCACTACCATAGCCAACCTGACCTTCATCACGTCTTCGCAATTTTAGCGTGGTGCATATCACGACTGACCATGACAGTGCCGCTAGCAACTTCAATCAATTGGTCGTCGAGCTCCACTGTATGCAGGAGTATGCAAGGTTCGTCCTGAGTCAGGGGCATGTTGGGCATCATGAGATGGTAGTCACGGAAGGCATATATAGTTAAAGAAGATGTCGCGAAAGACTAACTAATGAGTTACCTTCTTGATAGCGTCTATCTTGGCTAATGTCGATACAAGGGCGCCGGTGTCGGCACCGGGCCGCTCATTCTCGGGTGCATTATCAAGCACCGCCACCCTATCGGCTTCCGCGGTTGGGGCCGTCGATGCGACCAGCTGGAGCGGCGGTGGCGGGGTCACCAGTTCCAGCGACACATGGAAGCTTGAGTTGCTGCCGCTGACGTTGGGCACATGTATCGGCCCCTTTTGGCATGCCGCACTCCAAGCAGCTAACCCCTACATCAACCCTGGGGGGATGATCTGCCGGAGCCTCTCGTCTAGTAACTTACTCATCAGTTCGGTGTTGTCCGCCGGCTTTTCGGCCACCATCTTCTCTAGTGACTCCACCTTCTTCTTCAACTCTAACCTCAGCTTTATCCTTAGCCGACGTCCTCCTCTCCTTTCTTGTCTTGGCATCTGATCCGTAGTACTCGGATACCTTCATACTTGTACCAAAGCCGGACACACGGCCAGCCGACGTCGGCACCCAGTCCTCCGTCGCGCGTAGAGGCCCCCAAATTAAGTTAATTTTGGTGAAATTAGATCGCGCGGCAGAGGATTTTAAGTTAATTTTATGTTTGTAGTACAAATTATGTACGTATGATGCTTAATCAAAGCAACTACTATCCTCGTTTATATGTGTTCATCGCCGACTCCCGCGAATTTTTAATTTCATTTTTTCGTTTCCTATTTATAGATTCTATTCTACGCGATTGTCAAAATAGACTGAACCAACGTTTCGGGAGACTAAACTCACTGTTTGCAGTTTCGGTGAGATCAATTTCGGTTAGAGATGCTCTAAGTGGGCGCCCAATCGAATATATCTTTTCAATCGCCCAAGGGAGGATCAGGTCTCGTCCGTAGCCCGTAGGCAGGGTACTGCGTTGCATACGAACGCCAAGTCATGTCACCGTCTTGTTTCGAGGGATCCGTCCATCCGCACATCAGTGTCCGCTGGCTTTGCGCCTGGAATCGCAAATTTTCGTGGCGCGTGCCCAATCAGCTACCGTTGCACAGCTGCATCTGTGAACTGTGACTCGGGTGATTGCGGGCCGTAGTAATTGTTCCAAATTTTCTTTCAAAACTTCTCAAAGATTTGTGCAGGATACAAGTGGTGAAATACCCAGTCAGGGACATGGGTTAAAAACAAACTGTGCTGTCGCAGAATGGAAGTATCTTGCAAGGTTGTACCACTCGCAAAAAAAGGAGATCCGTATCGTATCCATCGACACAGAGTTTAACTCCAATCTCAAAGTAAGGTGTGTTCGCATGGGTGTAGATTCACACCCTTCCATGGTAGTGCATTGCTTTCGAGTTATTTGAAACATGTCCTGCTGAAATCACAGAATTTGTACATTGCCACAATTCATTTGGATGGAGATGCAGGAGGACATGGCCCTCCGAGCTCCCCACTGTCCCTTTGCTGGCAGTTCACACAAAAGAGTGGACCATGTTTTTGTGAAAACAAAAGAGTGGACCATTTAACCTATCTCCAGCGTGACAGTAGCCTCACGGCAAACCTGGTACAACAGAGTACAGAATACAGCCTGATGCACCAACCATTTCCGGCTGGTGTGCATTAAACAACACCGCGTGAGACAACATATTAGATGCATTTTGAACCTTGAGAACATAGCAGAGGGATCCTGTGAGACGTCTCAGAAGGATACGCAACTGAGCCTCCAGGGCAAGTGATTTGGAGCCACATAGATAGTTGATGAGTTCACAAGAGAACAAAGGGAGATCAGGTCACGGGAACGTCTGACATGAACCATCCTGATCTAGCTCAAACCACGCTTCAGCTGGCAAACAAATGGTTAATGTGATGTTTGAGGTGTAATGACATTGAAAAGATCCAGTGACCAATATATTCTGGTTTGCGAACTGCTCATTCAGACCTTTCAGCAGCAAGGGATGTAGCTATTGCCTATCATCGATTTGAGCCATCCTTCCACTAAGAGAACCAAAACATTTGTTGATATCCAGCTGCAAAAATGAAAATAGGATAAATCAAGAATGATCAGGTGAGATGTGAGAAACTAGCATTGTCAGCCTTGATGGAAATGGTAAAGTAAGAGTACTTACCATACCCCGTAAAGCACAACAGTCAAAGTTAGTCTTTACAGGAGACACAACAAGAGGTTCAATTGTTTGCATCACCAAACTTATGACACTATTGAGGTTCTTATGATTCAGCGAAAAGGAAAGGATGGTAATCTTGTCATTGTAGCCTTTTTTTCTTTTCGATCTTGTTTTTTGCAGTATGGGTTGATTTCTTATGCCCAAACATTTAAGACAAGTACTGCTTTACTTAATGATTAAGACTAGCATGCCAACGCTATGAAGTATCAACTAGGTTGGTATGCAGACATCAAACTAGAAAATATGGCTCAGTGTCTGTCGCCTATAGAAAGGTGCCATCAAGCATACTTCGACCTTAACAAATGGTAGCTGGCAATACTTAAACAGCTCTTAACAAGTTACCAGTCTGACTGCAAAAGTCCTTACTTCCCTCGTAACTAATAAATATGTACAGTGTAGTTGATACAAAATAACTGTAGCTAAATTTATATACTAGAAATTTCAAGACAAGAAGCAGCTGGAATTAACAGTTACATGATTTGTCTCCTTGGGGTGCAAGAATGCCTAAACAAATCTTTAGCAGTACCCATCAGCAGTAGTTGTATGTGTACCCGATTAAGCACTACAAACAGGCACGGGCAACATGCTTTGCACAGACAGGACATGTCACCACAAGATCCTGGTCAGATTACCAACAAGAATATGGTGACATAATAAACTAAAAAGGAAGACATGAGACCATTTCGGAATTTATTACGAAAATATTTTGGGATTATGGTCTTATTGAGGTTAAAACTTCATACTACCATATGGGTCTCTGCCTTATTTACCTCTTGCTACCTTTTTACAAAAAATATAAATGGGTAATCTACCCAATGTTCATATAATTAACTTCACTGAGAATCTGTCACGAGTGATGATATACTGATAATCTAAGTTTCAGCTAAGTAACTTAGCAAAGGGCGTTTGATATAACAAGGGGCTTGCTTGCTAGGATATATTTGGAAGTAATAAGAACATAAAGCTACAGGCTGAACTGTTGGTCCAGAGACTGAAACATCACAGAGTAGAGAAGAGAACAATCCAAATGATAGAATTCTAGACCAGTACATGTTGGCATTATAAGAGTCAAGATTTCAGACCTGAACAAGTCCTACTGTACAAAAAATGAGTCGGAAAGCTAGCAATATGTTTCAATAAATATTACATAAATTTTTGCCCAGACTACTCTAAAATGATGTTTGCAACTGGCAAGACATTTGATATTTCAGTATATCTAGTACTTGTGCATGTACTTGTCCATACATGCATTGCGGGTTTAATATATCATGTCCTGAAGTCCACAAATATATATTCCATTATCTGAAACATGATGCTAGCTTTACTTGTTATTCGTTCCACCTCATTGAAAAACTAAAACTCCTCTTAATTGAAAGATGAGAAGTACTTGTGCGGTGAGAGAACAAATAATCTGAGTGAAGGTCAGGAGATTCTTGATGGCACCAACTACCTCAAAAAAAACAAGCCAACAGCAATGGAGTATATTAATGAACGGTACAACGTACAAGTATGGATGAGTTGCGCCAACTAACAAATTAGTGCATCCATTAGGCCATTACCTACCAACATGATGCAGTGATTTACAAGGGGGGCTCAACAGAAGTGCAAATGTTCTCCGACTAGTGTTAAATGTTTATGTACAATTTCGGTACTAATTCCAGATGGCAAATTCAATATGGAAATGCCATTTACTTACTAGCTGTGTCGACTTATGCCCTCACCCCCCTGGTCCCATCCTCTTCAAGTTGAATCTGGGTCTTCTTTGGCGACCGTGAAGTCACCGGATGATTGCCGAGTAGGTAGATCAGATCCGGTCGCTGCAGTTGTTCCGTGGTGATACGGACTCGACCCTCTGGGTGCAATTTTTTTGGGCTTAATACAATTGATGCCTAAGTTCCTCCTAGGTATCCATCAAATTTCTCACTAGCTACACTAAAAAATTCCACATGCATAGAAGATTGTATCACTGCAATACCTGTAATCCTGATCTGTGAAAACATTTGGACTTAAAAGCACTTCGCCTCCCCTTGGTTGTAACTCAACAAGGTGCACGGTAGCCAGGTTATGGTCAGTTGGGGTTTTTCACCTTTTGCTATACTCTGGTGATGGCATGTCATCCAACGTATCTGAACTTCAGTTGTGTTATCCATATGATAGAAATCACAGGGCTTACACCGCATTGGAAAAACGGTAGCAGGCAAGACTGAAATCCCTGGAATACCTTTTCGATTTATGGAAATATCATACAGACATATCATAGTACAGATACCAGGAAAAACTATGATTCAACATTTAGCTATTGTCCATTGAACAGTTTTTGTTGGCCAAACTGGTTCTCAACCAGTGCTGCTCGCAACGAAAATGATTTCTGCCTACTGATCTCACCATAACTGCAAAATCCTCTTTAGATTGCACATCCTTGTGTCCTTGTCTAGGTTGCCAAAGATTCGCGCCAAAACTAGTTTGTATCAGGAATTTTCTTGAAGAACCCAAACTTGTGAGTCCATTTTAGTATTTTTTACAGTAACTCCCAAACCACAGATAGTCAAACTTTTAAGAGTAGTTCAGTAATTGCTTCTTAGCATATACAACTCAGAAATAAACATTTCAACAACAGTTTAGTGCATTTGTCTACTATTTCTAAGATGATTTTCTGTCCTGTACAAAACCACAGCTTCTTGTGTGAAAACAAATGTTTATGTAGCTGAATGAAACTGGAGAAAGAGATATGAATACCTTGGCCGTCACTGCGCACGTCGAAATTTATTTGCAACTGCTCTTATCCAAACCCTATCTTTCTCACTATATGCATAATTTGCGTTGGAAGCCAACAGGATGACACCTTCAGCTTTTGTTTCACCGCTAGAAGGATCAGCGTTGCTCACAATTGGTTGTGCCAACACAGAAAGAATTCCTTGTGGCAGAATCTTCCCAAGCTGAGTGTCTAATGAAATCAGCATGGTTGGTCTACTGTAAGACACATATAATTGGAAGATATAAACAAGGAGAAAAGAAATGCCATAAACATTATATAAGCAGCTAAAATCACAGAGGAGAACAAAAGCATGATTTCATGAGCCAACAAGACATCAGAACCAGTTTGTATCCCTAGGATGCAGGGTGCAACTTCTTTATGTGAACAAGTTGCGACTTATAAAACTGGCAGTTGTAAAAAAATATATAAACAATCACGTGTACAAAAGCATTATGACATGTCAGCCCAAACATGATAAAAGCTGCAAGACTAAATTTCAGTACAATTATCAATTGAGAGCAACTATGGTATGACGCTTCACCTGAACGGTACAAAATTATAAAATATGCATATTTGATGCTTCATACAACCAAAAGGTTGCAGATGATGACTTTTGCGGCCACTAAGGGGAAGAAAATATATGTAATCGATAGTTAAATCAATACCTTTTTTTACACAAATGTAGACATATAGGGCAGGATAGAATGGCAAACTTACCAGAAATACTAGGAAGGTACAAAGCGCTACTCAGATTAACGAGTCCAGCTTGTTCCATCTGACTCTTGAACCACTCAATCATGGCATTCTTGGGAATATCTGCAGGAGGATCCCAGTATCCACGTATGCACAACACATCACCAACTGCTATGAGCTGGTAGGAAGCAAAACGGAAGTGAGAGATCTAATCAATAGCAAAATATGCTTGACACGATCACACAATTGATAAACCCATAACAACCAAACATTGGTATCAGTACAACTGCTTCATCATTCAAATTTTAACTGCTACGTAGAACCTTGCATTATCCACTATTCATACACAAATAAAAGAAGCGAGCTCAACCAAATGATAAATTGCAAGGCAGGCCTAGAACATGTCTACAGTAATTCATGGTTTTCCTGCAAATACTCCTATTTACTGTCAAGCTGGGAAAACATGGCTTAAGGTTGACGAAAATAACGCTGGATTCTGGCAAAGATAAAAATAATGCCATGTTCTCAGGTGTTAATATATCAAAAGACGGCTTGATTCTGAAGTGTTGAACAATTTGGACTGGTTTAGACATTTCATTTCAGTGAGCTCAATAAAAGACTGAATTAAAGTCTATATGGCTGAGAAGCATCTGAAACAAACATACCACAGACGTGGTGTTTGTGTTCTGCAGCAGAACGTACGTCGCCCAGGCCATATCCTCCTTCTGCGCCGCCGACAGATCATCAGGAATCACAAACACCTGCCTGCTCCCCTCCGGCAACGGGACACGGCCTGCAGCACCCGCACCCTGCAGGAACCAAAATCCCAATTCACACGCTCATTTCTCAACATTCACCGTCTGGTTTCAGATTACATTTGAAACACTAGGACGCATCCCACCTCTAGGAACCTCCCGAGGTACGGCAGCGCCGCCGAGAACGCGGCCAGGCACAGCCCCAGAGCCTCCGACCTCTGCGATTTCGTCGTGTAACCGGTCAAATAGGCATGTACATTACAGTGGAATACTGGAATACAACAGGGTGAAGGTAGGGCGATAACCGACGAGCTGCGCAGACGTGGGGGACGGCGAGAGGAGGTGGTTGAGGAGGACGAGGGCGCCGAAGCCGAGGCCTATCCAGCGCGGGAGGTACGACTCGTCCAGCCCGGGGATCCCTGCGATGGTGCCGCGCCGCGCCGCGTGTGAGACAAAAGGAAACGCGCAAATCCGGTGCCGGGGCGGAGGAGGAGGAGGGGGTACCGAGGGTGAAGCGGAGGACGGAGAGGTTGACCTGCTGCGGAGGGTCGGAGTTGGCGGCGCGGACCCGGGCGGAGAGGCGGCGGCGGTGGAGCGGTGGTCTGGGCGTGGTTTGAGGGAGGAGGAAGGCGTTCGCCGGGATGGAGGGAGGTTGGAGGTGGAGCAGCGACGGCGCGCGGGCGAGGAGAGCCATGGCGGATTGGTGGTGTCCGTGCGCGCGTGTGTCCACCCCCTCGCCGTCGCAGGCCGCGGCGGCCGTAACTAATCTGTTTTGTTGTCTTCTCAGGCCGAAATGCATCTGGCAAATTGTGGCCCAATGGGTAACCCCAGACCGAAAGGCCTAGGGCCACACATGGAGCGACTCTCGCTCAGCTAAGCCGACAAGCGAAAGGGCCAATCCTATATGCTGACCAAGTCGGCGCGTACCGCACGCCGCACATCCCGCGCGCGCTACTGTCCGGCTCAGTTAGGCGCTCTGACGTTTTTTTAAGTTCTGTTTCATTTTTTATTTTTCTTTTCTGATCTTTTTTTCTTAAAATGTGCATATTTTAAAACTTTAAATTTTGAAATGTTTAAAACTAAGAAGTGCTCAATTTTGGAAAATGTGCATGTTCAAATAATGTTCAAAATTTTAAAAATTGTTCATATTTGAAACAATGTTCAAACTTGTAAATGTTCAAATTGAAAAATGTACAAATTTACAAAAAAAATGTGTTATTTTTTACAAAATTAATAACGATCAAATTATAAAAGAAAATTTTGAAAAAAATAAATCTCTGTCTTTTAAAAAAATGTTAGTTTCTAGAAAACAGAACTATAAACAAAAAGGAAAAAATAATAAGGAAGAAAGATTTTTACCTGATGGGACATGGCCCAAATAACCGCCACCGGGTCGGAGGGGTGTGCGGCACCCCGTACGAGCCAACCTGGTCGGCATATAGGAGCTCCCATTGAAAGCGGCAAGGCTCGGGGCAGATGTTGCTAAAAAAAGGCATGAATTTAGCGGAATTATCGAAGCATTTCCATTCCTATTTTGCAAGAGAAGCATTTACATATCAACGTCGCAGTTTCTATGCCGCTGGTGTTTCTAAGGGCATGTACAATAGTGAGGAAGATACGCCTTTTTTTACTAATGTTTAATATTATCTTCACAATGCGTAATATTATGTAGTAGGATCATAGGTTAATTATATTTACTTATTTGTAGAATCACAATACAAAAGTGTGTACAAGATTTGTTTGCTATTAATTTTCTACTTCTCTATGCTATGATATGGTAGCTACCTATGATACCAATGTGTAAGAGAAGACTGATGTCACCTCATTGTACATGCCCCAAAACAACTTGTTTTGCGATGCTCCTCCGTTCCTAATTTTTTGCATGTACATTTCATCAAGTTTGATCAAGTATCAACATCTACTCATCTATAACATTAGATGTGTACAATATGAAAACATAGTTCATGATGTCTTGAATAATATTGATTTCATACTATGCACGTTGATATATTTTTTCTATATATGTGATCAAACTTTTAAAAGTTTGTTTTCTGTTTAAAATTATACTCACCATATTTTTGAACGAGTAATAATGTGAGCATAATGTATTTCCGGTGTGCTCTCGGTTGATTGATTGCCTCCGGCTACGCATGTGGTGCATGCCGAATCGGCAAAGCGCTTGGGTTTGTTTCCATAGTGAGTTATGAGTGATGTTTTAGCACGAGGCATATACTCTCTTTATTTTGAAATGTATTTTAGATATATGAAATATCAGAAAATTTGAAAACAAAAAATTCACACATACATCTTTACGTGATACACGCTCACAAAGTCGTTTCATGGAAATTCGACTTGCCGTGTAACATGTGTAAAAAAGACAAAATTCAGTGCTAAAAGTAAAACTTTTCACAAGATTTTTTTCTCTTTTTTACATAGACCACAAAAATTACCCTTTTTCGCGAAACTTGACGAACACACATATATTATAGAGATGTACAAGTAGAATTTTTATCAATTTTTTTTGACACTTTGAAATATACTTTTTTGGTAGAGGGAGCATATGCACCCGAGAGCCGAATTAAGTTTCTGGTTATGAGTGTGCTAGTAAAGAGGTTTGTGCATCTTTTGTGTTTTCCTAAGAATCGTTATATGGTGAACGAGCTAGCTTGATTCTACGAAAACCAAAAACTATCTTCTATTCCCTGAATAGAGATTTTTAATTATCATTAGACTGAAAATAAATCAGAGCTCGGTCAAATTCTCAATCATTAGATTTGCGGCTAGATTCGTGTTGGTGTGTGAGAATTGCACATGCGGTAGAGCTTTTTTTTAGTTTCCCATGGGTTGTAATAAGAGTTAAAATGATGAGAATTAAGTTAAACCTCGGTCAAGTGCATCATCATTGGTGTGCAGCTGACTAAGAATTAAGATATTTATCGGAATTGGTCGCGCCCTAGAATAATGGTCAGTAGTTTGTTTAAGTGGCATACCACACACATACCCATGCTTTGACGCCATATGGTCGTTGGCAAATTCTGAAGAACTTCGTGGACTTTCGCGTTAGACTTTTGATAAAAATAAAATATATGAATATACACATTCTAATCCCAGAAATACACAGCCCTATACTGCGTGAGTATCCGTGTGTAGTTTGGAGTCAACTGTCAAGCGTACGTGCGTGGGCAAGGCACGAACGATGATCCCTTCGCGGCGAGCACGCCTTGCCCACCACCAACCCCAGGGAAAAAAGTTCCTGGACATTGGAGCCTTGGAGGTACCAATATTTTTTGCCGGTTCCCGACAAGGAATTCCGATCAGCAAGAACCACTACCTCGCATGGCACGAAATCGATTGACGGTTGGTCCGGCGGAGAGCTCCGATCACCCACACGCCCTGCTACTACATTATCGTCACTGCCCGGGCGACACGACAAAGCAAAGAATGAGCGACAAGTTGATCATGACGATGATGGTTCCAGTTCGCCGGTGCCGGCAGAAAGGGTCGGGTCGGCCATACAAAAATGGCGGAGGCCCCAAGCGAATCCAATGAACCCTTGGGCGCACCGAAAGCGGATGCCGCCAGCCGAGAGGCCGCACGCCGTTGATTCCTCAGGGAAAACAATGGAAAAGGAGAGGTTCTAAATTATAGCAAAGAATACAGGATGTCGTGGTGGTGACGATGAACAAGGTCGGAAGATCGTGCTGATGACGAGGAAAGAGGGGATCAACAACTCTAAAGTATGTGACAGCTAAATCTAGTCCAGACAATAGAAGCAAGCCAGGCGAATTTGGCAAAAGCTTCGAGACAGATCGAGCAACAGCCGATTTGTATCATAGCGGATGCTTTAGATGTTGCACACGCCTGCAGTCTACCTGAGTCTTTATGGAAAAAAGAAATCTAGCTGAGTGTTCATCTCCTAGCTGCAGGTTATGCATTGAAATTCGAGAACTTTGTCGGATTTTTTATCCATAGAAATTTTTTCTATAGAGCGTCGATTTTTATCCATAGAAAATTTTCCTATAGAGCTCGTTTGATTTAAAGAATTTTAGATAGGATTCTTAGTTTGTAGAAGAGGTGATGCATGTGTTCGTGGAGGAGGAAACCAACGCCAACACTGATAAAGAAGATCATTTCATGACACTCTGGTCTTCTTCAACGACAAAGAAATCGGAACCAAGGCAAAGATTGGAGAGACATGCCATGCTTTACACCATTTCACCGAATAAGCTACACATACCTCCAAAAAATTAGAGCATATGTGGAGCCACAAAGGAGACAACTAAATGGCTTTATTTAAACTATGTGAGTTATTGATTTTAATTTAATTATTAGTTATTATGAAACTATTTGTTTATGCACTACACTATCTATTTTACAAACATAGCCGAAACTGAAATAGTTCAAAACCCTTCGCTGATCAGCTGGTTGAAAGACGCCGCTAGACAGAGACATCCCAAAAACAGCAACCCACGACAGTGTTCCCAAAGGGTGTGCGCCATTTGACGGACGCGGATGGGAGCGTCAGAGTGAAACTTCCAAGCCTGCCAAACCTGACTACAGGAAGAACACGCTAGGCAGTCAAACATCACAATTAAATCACAATTCTCAACATACAGGATTTATCATTAGTCAAAGACACCACCACAACCAGTAGAAAGAACAACTACATACAGAAGTTTCTAAGAAGGAATACCAATTAGAGAAGTGGAAACACATGTGTAATCTCAGTTCAGTACAACACGTTCATCCGTAGCTTCAAAGTCTAATTTAGCACCAGGGAGAGGAAAAAATACCCATGGGAAAACTGGACACACAAAGCGCTCTGACCATACAAAATAGGAGGAGCTACAATTCTTTACACGGACATTTCCTTTGTTTGCATGCTGGAGCCCAAATTGATAATAGGATTGGGCTCCAAGTTGCGTCTGTCTACAGCTCTAGTGTAACCAACACAACTACACCTCTACGATCTCATCTCCGAGACCCTGCCAGTTACCACCTTCTCGGGTCGAAAGCCCTTGGGGTATACAAGCACCGAGTCGATGCACAGACCGCCTTTCGTGTGCGTGCAGTCGATCTGAGCCATCGAGAACTTCAGCTTCAGTGCTTCACCAGGCTTCGAGGCCACAAAATCGCCAGCATGATACAGAACCCAGCTCCCAGGCTCATCCAGGTAGCATTGAGATAATGCATTCTGACCATCGGAGGTGGAAAGCTGGAAGCGCACCGGCTTCTTGTCCCAACCATGGATGTGCTCGGAGCTACAAACACGGCGTCCAAACCGCTTGGAGAACTTCCCGAGATGAATCCTGAAGTATAGACTGTAGGTTCCCACGGGGAAACTGAAATCAAGCTCCCCAACCACTTCAAACCACCAGATTTGCTGAAGGTACGCCACAGACTGGAACCTGCGTAAGCAAAATGGGTTCAGATAATGGTTCCAGGGCAAATATCGTCATGCATCCTTATTTACTGCACACATGAATACATTTACGCGGGGTACTAACGTCATCCCACTGGCACCATAGTAGATACATACTTCTCGTGCCATCACATGGAAGTACTTTGTCGAAATTATATTTTAACAGCATCGTTATGATCTAAGCAGTTATTTATGTTGAATTTATGTGTACCAGGGCAGGAAGCAACGTGTGTGTACTTTATACAAATTGCTATCTACAAAACTGAAAGCGTGTATGAGTATGTATTCGTAGATAACATGTCTCTGATATACGTTTGCCCATGTGAGACAAGGAACAGTTCAGTCACACAATAAAGTATTATGTTGCCACTTGCAAGTTGCAACTCAAGTAACATGTCTTTTAATTTAACACAAACAGAAAAATAGACATTGCTTCAGAAAGTGCAAGGTTCCAAGGCAAATTTTACCTTGATTCCGTGGTCGGCATATGTGTCCAATATCTTCTGTCATCGATGCCAGTTATGACCAGAGCTTTGGAGGATAGCGCCATGCAAACCCTACCTTTGCTCTTCTCCAGCCAAAATTCCTGCAATTGCAAAGGACACGAAATTTCAGACAGAGTTGGCAGTTCATATAAAAAAAAACTACTAGCTGCTCAAAATCAAAAGAATCCTGCGTTTTTCCGTGCTGAACATATGCAAGATTTCAGATAAAAGTTCCGACAGGGCTCAAATTTGAGAAGATGAAGAAATATTCCGTCTGTTCCAAATTAATTGACTCAACTTAGACAAAGTTGAGTCAATTAATTTGGAACTAAGTTTTAGAGCTAAAATACAAATGCAAAGTTTATTCCCCTGAACAGTAATTAATTTTTGGAAGGATTCAGAGGTCAATATTTAGCTTGCAAACAATTGATATCTTGATTAAGTCCTGAGAGGCGGAGAAGAAAATTAATTCAGGAAAAGATGCATCCCATCTTACTAGTTCAAGTCATAATTAAACCGCCTTGAAACCGAAAGGGACATACTATTTCCTCAAGCCAAGAAAATAAATATCTCACCTTTGTGCCGTCATCGAAGGTCACGGGCCGGGAGAGCCTAGCGTAGATCTCCTTCTTCCCGGCCCTCCGCCTTCGCCTCCGGCCCTCCTCGCCGCCGCCCTCGACGTAGCCGATGAGGTGGCGGTAGTTCTCCGGCAGCTTGGCCTCCCACACGAAGTCGGCCCCGGCCGCGCCGCGGAAGGCGCGGTTGAGGCGCGCGAGCGCGCAGATCTCCGGCGCGTCGAGGCGGAGCAGCACCTCGGCGGCGCAGAGCTCCGGCAGGTCGCCCATGCCCGTGCCCGCCGCCGTCGCGGCGGCGCCAGTCCCAAAGAAAAGGCTCGAGACGCCCGCCCCCATGGCCTCCCGGCTCCTCCAGTCGCAACGACCTCGCACCCCGAACCTTCCTTTGTAGGTAGATGGAACTCGATCCCGAATCAATCAGACGATCCCCGGCCTCAGTCGATCAGAGAACCCGATTCCCGCGCGCGTGGTCAGGAACGGAGCATCCGGCGTGGATGCGAGTGGAATCCTTCCCGGAATTTGTTCGATTGCTCGCGTCGTCGCCGGCTGACGGAAAGGCGAAGTTTTTGTGGAGAAAAGGAGGGGAGGAAGGAATATGTAAACAGGAAGAACGGAAAGGAAGCGTCGCGGAAGGGAATAAATAGACGGGGAGCTTTGGGAGGGGGCTAATGGCGATGGATAGGGTTTCATGGGCAGTTCCCGCTCACGGCTACACCCTTGAAAGACTTCGTAATTGCTCTCGAGGAATTTATAGGGACTCGTTTGTAAGATTTGCAGCGTAGCGGAAATATCTCGGAGGGCACGTTCGTAAATGCGGCCCACTTTGGTGTATATCTTGGTGTTTTAACAGTTGGATATTACGGATTAATAGCCGCCAGTAACAGGGCGCGCCCGTGGACGCGGTCCAGTGCACCGGGCGGATGGCAGGCCAGGTGGTCCGTGGGTCTGGCTCGTGCGCTAGGTGCAGGGAGCGTGTCAGGGTTGGAACTTGGAACTTTGGAAGGAAGGGAAGCCGCCCGTCCGTCGCCTGGAGACTTCCTTCCGTAGATGGCCCACCGCGTCGCGCGCGGACAGCCTGGCAAACTTTTGAAATTACTTTAGCCAAATCCGGCTTAATTACCGCGAGCATGCAAAATTTGCGAGCCCACGTCGCCGCAGTTTGGCGGCGCGAGTGTGGCACACGGATTTTCCCTTTCTCCTGATTATGGTGGACTGGGTAGAGATTGATTGACACGTTGTATTTGAACCAGTGTTGTTTGCAGAGAGAGTCCCGTGGTTTCGGAGAGCTCCGTTCTTCAGATTGTTTTTTTTTTTTGAACATCAAGAAGAGATTTTATTAGCTAGTAGGTATCGTTACATCATCTAACAAAGTTTGGGATAAGAAATCTGGAGGCACACACTAGTTGGTGCTTGCTTAGCAAAACTAGCTAACATATGTGCCACCCCATTTACTTCACGTGAGCAATGCTCAAAAATAATCCTCTGAAAATCTTGAGATAATCTGTTACATTCTTGATTCTTCAAACACGGCTGCAGCCTTGTCCTCCATTTAACATAGTTTCAATAACATCCATACGGTTCGAGTTGACGATCACACGGCTGCATCCTAAGGATAAAGCAAGATAAATGACATTCCGAAGGGCATATGCCTTGATTTGTTCTTTCTTTGCCTTGCCCCTTTCCATTCGAATGGATCTAGAACATATAAGAAAATGTTCTCCCTCGGTTTTATTGGGCATGCTTGTTTTCCTTTGTGATTCCGACAGAATGAGCAGAGAGAGCTATTTTTCTACCTACCATGGTGAGCGGAAATCTCAAGGAATAGTTCGACCATACGGAGCACATACATACACATGCAAGTTTGTACAAAATCTGTTTTGTATTAGTTATCACGGATTTAAATGTATCTACACACAAAATATGTTTACATATATGTAAATAAGCGGCAACTAATACGGAACCGAGCGAGTACTACACTAAATTAAGGGCGGTCTCAATGTGGAACGATAAAATCGTATCTTAACCTTGCCTTGTCAGCAAGATACAAAATATGGTATTTGCAACCCAATTAACCATATCTAATGGTGGGTCCGATTAATTAACTGATTTGGTGTCCCATGGACATGAGATTGGCCATGGGCCTAGAGCCGGACGCAACGATAGGCTGAGATTTACTTTATGTTAGAATTCGCGTTAAGAGTCGTATCCTAAATTAGATACCGTCTTCCTTCCTCTCTTCATTAATTCTCCCTCCAGCTCATAATCTTTCCTATGTGCCATAATTAGATACACTACACCGTAGAGCAATGTGAGTGCCCTAACTTTGGTCCAATTAATAAGGCATTTATACTCATTCAAAAATCAATGCTTACTAAATTTGATCAAATATATAAAAAAATACCAATATTTATAATATTTAATAAAGACATTGTGAAAATATATTTTTCGGTGCATCTATTGATGTTGATTTGGTGAAACAAATATTCATATTGTTTTCTACAATATTAATGGTTAAACTTAGATGGCGATGACATTGAACTAGATTTATAAGTCTCTAAGTTGAACATAGGGTGTACTACTACCTCCATACCGGTTTACAGGGGTATTACACACTTCGACAAAAAAGTTTTGACTACTAATTTGGTTAGATATGTGATATATGCCATAAAAACTATATCATTGGATTCGATCATATCCAAAAGAAGTTTTCAATAAGATAATTTTTGTGATATATATCTTACATTTTATTAAAATTTAGTGTGGAGTGAGTATAGTTTGTAAAACACGTAATACCTATATAAATCGGTATGGAGGAAGTCATGAATTTTCTAAGATCAAACAGATCCGCAAAATCAATTGCATCATATTCAATTCAACTAGCTGCAAATGTGCAACCACATTGATTATTTCCGTCAGTCGACACTGCAATCCGCCTAGAAAATTAGAGTAACATTTTTAATCGAAAAATATGCAGCATGTGAGCATTCTGCATCTTCCATTAACATACACAAGTTGTCAGGTGTTAATGCTATATTTTTTATTATAAAATCGTAGAGATATACATGTATCAGTTATTCTATTTCGATCAAATGCATCAAGTGCAACACGTGGTTCTTTATTTCTTTCGCTCCCTCTCCCCTTGGGCACCATGCGCACCCTCTCCCCACATAGCAGAAGTACTCCTGTACACGCTCTGGTCGTGTAATTTTTTTAAAAGAGATTGAGCAGCTATACATGAACATACAAGTTGTCAGGAGTTAATGCTATATTTTTTTATTACAAAATCCTAGAGATATATATGTATCAGTTATTCTATTGGATCAACTGGGCATCAAATACAACACGTGTTTCTTTAGGAACATGTTCCTTTCGCTCCCTCCCCTCGGCTACCATGCTCATCCTATCCCCACATAGCAAAACTACTCTTGTACACGATGAGCTATCTGGTCATGCAAAATTTTCAAAAGAGATTGAATAGTAATATATTCTCTCCGTTTAATCTACATTCTAGACTACATTTATGTTCCATATTAATCTATATTTTAGCTTTTAGTTAACAAAATATAGAAAACTAAGCAGTCTTACCTTCTCTATTAGATGTCATTACTTTGAATGTAGATGTAGCTTGGGTTGATTAAAGTAGCACTAATTATGTAGTATTAGTTTATTTGATATTTTTAGGATTAAGACTAGTCACAATGGGGAGTATCTTTATAGTAGTATAATGCATATAATATTAGTGTACGATACTATCTTCACAATGCATGGTATCATGTAGTAGTATCATATGTTACATGTATTTAATGATTTGTAGAATCTCAATACAAAAGTGTGTACAAGATTTATTTGACATTTATTTTTTCTAGTTCTACGTGCTATGATATAGTATCTATCTATGATACGACTATCATCTCTTTCATCATTAATTGATGTGACACATCAGCTTTTTGCATGCATGTAGTGCATGATACTAACTATGATATTCCCATTGTGAGTAGTCTAAATTGTATCATAGGGCTATGTTTTTGTTTCTTTGGTAAAAAATTTTTTGTATTCCCTCCGTTACCAAGGAAATCAGAAAAAATATCCCACTTCCTACTTAAATAACAGAAAGTACTTCTTAGTGCTTCTTAAATAACAGAAAGTACTTCTTAGTGCTGGAAAGTTGAGCAATACATACATATCCATAATTTATGCACCATTTAGCAGGTATACAGAATCCGGTAAGGGAGATCTGAGTTCTATCGATCTTATCTGAAGGTTTCTATAATCACAAGGTAAATATTTGCATGTTCTATTCATAATGCCTAGATCCACTATCTACCAGGGCTTGGCATTGCTACACCACACCAAAGGTGAGATAAATGAAATCATATATTGTCGGCTTAATCACCGCATGCATGCAAATTGGGAGACCACGTGTCACGGTTTAACGACATTCGTGTGGCGTGAGGGTTTTCCATTTCCTAGTTATGGACTAGATTAATTCCGTGGTTGTGCGATTGACACGTTTTATTTGTAACAATGTTTGTACAGAGAGCTTGGTGGTTTTTGAAGAGTTCTGTTATTCCAACCAATCTTGCGTTGTCTTGGTTTGTTTATGGATATAATAGTTATCCTTTCACATACTTTGACAGAAAAGGCTAATCATCCTTTTCTACAAATATTGTAAATTGTCACTCATAATGTTCATAAAATATAGTATACTGTCACTAGTAGGAAAAGCCTCATCAGTGGCGCACGAAAAAACGATTCTGTGGCGCATGGGAGGTGCGCCACAGAATTCTCGCCACAAAAATAAGCTTTCTGTGGCGCACCAGGCCGTGCGCCACAGAAATAAGGTTTTGTGGCGCACCGGTAGTGTGCGCCACGAAAAAGTAGTTCTGTGGCGCATGTAAGCTGCGCCACAGAAATAGGTGCACAGAATTATTTTTTGGTGCGCCACAGAACTATCTACAGGTATACTCGATTTTGTGCTCCCTGGTGTACTATACAGGTTTTATACTGATTTTATACACTACATGCAGGTTATATACTGATATAATATAGACAGATATAATATGGACATATATAATCATCACATCATTATCACATTACTTAGAGCCCGATCGAGTTATACATATAGCTCCATACACTCATAATGCATGCAAATTAAGAAAGTTCTCATCATCTCTAGATACAAACGAAGTGACACCGGCCGCCGCCTACACTAGGATGAAATAGAGTACCGCCGCGACGATAGTGAGCAAGAGCGACAGCACAAGGAAGGTCTTCATCTTGCTCTTCTTTGCTTGGTGCGCCCTCCACTTGGCAACCGCCTCGTGCCTAGTCGGGTACCCTTTGTAGCAGTTGCCGCTGAACTTGTGCACCTGTTTCTTGCACTCCTCCCACTCCTCGTACACTCCTGGAACCCGCCCCTCGAACACGACGTAGTACGTCATCTCTATGCATGGACACAAGGCATATTAGTATATAACGCAATGGAAAGAGTTAGAGAGTTCACATGCATACATATTCACAAGAATTAAAGCAAGGAAATAATAATAAACCTAAAAGACATATAGCATCGGTATCACATAAGTAATCAAGTTCAACGACAACGACTACAATAGTAATTGAAGTCCAACAACAACGACCACCGTTTCGAGCAAATTAAGCAAGTTTAGTTTACAACACAGTACAAATTGTCCATCGATTCAAAGTAATGCTAAGCACACCGGTCTCGGTCAACGAGACTTCTTGTTGAGCGGCTCCGGGAACGGCTTGTACAAGGCCTTCGTCGTCCATGTCCTTCCATCACCCTGCCTATGTAGGAGTTCTTCGATATCCCTCTTACACAACCCTCTGAGTTGGTATAAGAGCCCCGATGCGTTGGATACATCGTGTAATATAATTTCAGAGAGCTTTACTTGGAGGCGATGGAAGTCTTCTCTAAGATCATCATCGTTGATCTCCCCCGACATTTTAATGGGGTCTCGCTTGCTAGGTGGCAGAGACATCATCTCTGCATCCTCGACAAACCCTTTAAGGTGATGGAGGACATAGAAGGCCTCCTTAATGCTGCCAGCTGGCTGCTTGATGCAAGGGAAGTCGATCACGTGCTTGAACCCGAGCTTTTTAGTGTCCGGCCTGACAAATTCCCCTTTCTTGTCGAAGGTGCCTCCATTTTTGGAGTAGCCAAGGATAGCCTCATCGAGAACACCCCTTATTCTCCTGTAGTCTTTCTTCGTCGTCGTATTCGACGAGTCGAAATACTGGGCTAGTGACCACTTCGGGCAAAGGATGATGAGTGTGCAGTATTTGTCCCTGCTCAACACATGCAATTGAAATGGAATGTTGGAAAAGGATCGCCAATGGAAGAAATATATAAGAAAGCATAAGTTACGACGGCCGTGAGCGGATGTGTACTTACTCGGGAAAGACAGGCAGAAGAATGGTGTTCTTCTCTTTGTTCATGAGCATGAAGCTCTCGAGGTACCGCACCGCCTTGGTCCGTGTGCTTGAGCCGTCCTGGAGCTGGCTATCGCGCATGTAGTAGGGATCCGCTACCGCAATGTGGGGGGTCTCTCTCTGTTGATCTTCATCTGAAGATTGATCGCGTATAGGCGGACCAAGTTATAGTCGAGCCGTTTCGAGTGAAATAGATTGAAGACGTCCTCGAACGCTATGAAGAAGATATCCGCGGGGTCTTCATTGACGAAGTGCTGGTCGGACGGCACCTTGACCGAGAACACCGGGTAATTTGGATCCTTTTCTTTAAGAAGGACGCTCTCTTGATATTGAATACAGTGCTGCAAAGGGAGCATTGGTCCACTTGCGAGGTGTTCCATGTCCGGAGGCAGTATAGGTTTACCAGCTTCATGACACCGGGGCAAGCCATCCGGTGTAGGTGGTACCATGTCGTCGGCCCGGATCCTCTTAGGAGCAGGCTGGCTCGAAGATGCGCCCTTCTTGCCTCCTCTCTTCCTTCCTTCTTCGCCTGACCTACTGGGGGTGCTTGTGGTGCTGATGGTGGTGCTTCGGGTGCTGGTGGTGCTTCTGAGGTTGCTGGGGTTGATTTGGGTGGCTCCCCGATGATCGTCTTACGCAGCGTGTTAGGGCTGAAAACGGTAGCAGGCTTGACTTGAGCTGGATTGCCAGCCTCCGGAGGAGTGTCTTGAGAAAGACCCGTGAAGACCAGGCGCTGCTTCGTGACTGTAGGGGGGCGACTAAGTTGATCGCTGTGTGTGCGGAAGGCTTGTTCATCCATAGGAGGCATGTACATATCTTGGCTGCAGGCGCCAGTGTTGATGTAGGCATCGATGTCATCATCATCCTCTACATCGTTGCCATCAAGTGGCGCCATGTCCTGGACCTTAGGTGGTGGCGGTTGCGATGCCGTCGCTTGGCGTACCGTGCGTCTAGTAGACGGTCGCTGCGGTAGCGCTCCCAACAACTGTTTGTGGCGTCTGGTGGTGACGGCGATCGTCGGTTCCTTCCGGGTGGCGGCGGCGACCGCCGGTTCCTTCAGGGTAGTGGGGGCGGCGACCGCCGTTTCCTTAAGGGTGTCGTCGGCGCTGGCGATCTTGGGCCGGATGATAGGGGAGGTGGCGCCGGTGCTTTTCTTACCACTCGGAAGACCCCCCAGACGAATCTGGTTCTTCGGCCATGTCATAAGCCATGAGGTGCAATCCGCAAGGGGCAAAACGTCGCCTTCGTCTGTGCCCGGAGGTTGAAAGGGGGGATGGCGTAGCGGTACTCCGGCACTACCACTATCAACTTGACCTTCGCCACGTCTTCCGCCAATCTAGCGCCGTGCATAACGCGGGAAGGCATGACAAGGCCGCTAGCAACTTCCACCAACTTGCCGCCGGGCTCCACCGTTTGCAGAAGTATGCATGGTTCATCCTGAGTCAGGGGCGCCATGTTGGGCATCGTGAGATGGCAGTCACGAAAGGCATATATAGTTAAAGAAGATGACGCGAAGGAGTAACTAATGAGTTTACCTCCTTGATGGCGTCGATCTCGGCTACTGTCGATACAAGGGCGGCGGTTGGGGGCGTCGATGCGACCAGTTGGAGCTGCGCGGCGGTTGGAGCTGCGGCGTCTGGTGGAGCCCCGACGCCGGCGTCGGGTGGAGCGGCACCGTCGGCGACACGTGGAAGCTTGAGTTGCTGCCGCTGATGCTGGGCACATGTATCGGCCCCACTTGACCTCCCGCATTCCAAGCAGCTAACCCCTCCATCAACCCAGGGGGGATGATCTGCCGGATCTTCTCGTCCAATAACTTCTTCATCATCTCCGTGTTCTCCACAGGCTTTTCGGCCACCAGCTTCTCTAGTGTCTCCACCTTCTTCTTCAGCTCCTGAACCTCGGATTTATCCTTAGCCGATGACCTCCTCTCCAGCTTTCTCGTCTTGGCATCCGATCCGTAGTACTCGGATAGCTTCATACTTGTGCCAAAGCCGGACACACGGCCACCCGACGTCGGTGGCTTGTCTAGCTCCCTCTCCTTGTATTTGTTCATCGCCCTGTTGAAAGGCGTGTCCCACGGTTCCGTCGACCCCTGGGACGACGGGCCAGCCTTCGTCAACTCATCCTTCAGACAAAGGAACTTAAGGTTAGCTCATTTGGCTTCATTGCCTAATAAGATGAGCGAAATAATATAGAACTATCCTTACCAGGTACTTCTCGAAATCCCTCACGACTTCGTGATCCGTAATAAATTGCCCCGTCTTCCAGTCTAAGTAGTAGCGGGACCGGACAAAGTTCCTAGCCTGTTCATCCTGGATTTTGTGCCAGGGGTTTTCTTTCCCCAGACGTACCATCTCGGCATCCTCCTTGTCCCAAGTGGGCTGTTTTCCTCGGTAACCGCCGCTTCCGCAATGGTGGGTCCCTAAGTTCAAATCCCGCATTTTCTTCCCCCAGGCGTCCATTTTTTAACAGCGTCACTCTCTAAGTAAGACTTGAATGCATTAAAGTCTTCTAAGGAGAGCGACGGGTCTCGGCTACTTATCCTCTCCCAGCTTTCACCGGCCTCGATCTTTCTCTTCAGCCGGTTCTTCCAGCTGCTCAAGGCGGTGCTCATCTTCGTGAGAGCTAAAGAGTCCACCTTCTTATTGAACGGCTCCGGGAACGTGTATCGTTGGTGAAGCTTCTGGAGGAGGGATTGGACGATAGCCTCGTTCTCCTTGCTTCTGAGGTCCTGAGTTAGGATCGGCACGGTTTCACGGACGATGCACCCTAGTTGCATGCCGTACCCTTTGGCAACCCACGAAGGCTCCATCGGTAGGCCACTTTCGGAGACTACCGTGACAGCATCGGTGACGTTGGCGAGCACTTGCGGCCTCCGATCCCTCCTTGGCCTCCTCGCCGTCCTCTTCTTCTTACCCTCCTGAGGGTTGCCGCCGCTATCACCTTCCGTGCGGTTGGCCGCGTTCTCTTCACCGGTCGTCTCTTCACCGGTCTGGGCGGCGTCGTCCCAGGTATCGTCATCGTCGCCGGTGTCGGCGGCAGTGTCCCGGACCTCTTCCTCGGAGGCGGCGTCCCGGCCCTCTTCCTCATCATCGGGCGACTCGGCGGCGGCCTTCCGGGGATGCTGCTCGTAGCCCTCCCAGAAGTCCTTGTTGGCCTCTCTCGCTTCTTCGTTCTGGCTCCTGGGCTTAGAAGTGTTGCCCGACATGTTTATTTGCACTTCATAATAAAGAGGGAACAAGTTAGTACAAAAGTCAACCAGAAAATTCGGCATGACTTTTGCTAATTTTTCTACGTAGGAGTGCCCATTTCTCAACCGAAACGGAAGTTAATCAACGCTTCGGGAGAAATGGGCAACTCAATGAAATCCCTGCAAAAATATCCACCATATATCGACCATACAAACTTGCCCATCTACAATACATCAAACAAAAGCCAACATAAACCTGGAGCATCTATTTCAGCATATTTTTTAACCTGAAGCAGTACAACAACAATGACTTTCTTAACCTGGAGCATCTACCACCTGGAGCACTACCACCTGGAGCAGTACACAATCTGGAGCACTACACAACCTGGAGCACTACAAAAACCAGAGTACATTAAAGCTAGCACTTCAAACCAGAGAATTCAAATAGTAGCATGAGCATGAGCATGAGCATGAGCATGATCATTTCATAAATGAATTTCATAAATGAGCATGAGCATGAGCATGATCATTTCATAAATGAATTCAAATAGTAGCATTTCATGTACTAGTAGCATTATAGAGCATAAACAAGCATACAAGATTATAGAGCAAGCCAACCAGTAGCTACTGCCAACATGTGACTTCAAATGAAAATGCTATTACTCATAAATATACATTACAAAAGGCAGTAGCTAGTGACTTAATTTTTTTATAAATTCAAAGAGAATTATACCAATAGCTAATCAAATTTTAGTAGATAATTACTTAAATTTAAAAAGGCAGTATAGAGCAAGCCAACCAGTAGCTACTGCCAACATTTGAGCATGAGCATCATTTAACCTTACATTACATACATTATTTCCTACCATCTGCATAGAAGCATTACATAGACCCTTTTATTCATCATTGCATGGAAGCATTACATCAACCCTTACATTACATAATTATTCAGACAACCTAGGACACACTAAAACTAGATGGCTGAAACTACAACTAACTACAACAAACTAGGATACCAAATCTTTGATTTTTTTAATGCCCTTCCTCAGCCAGCACAAGATAACTCCAGCTTTAACCTTTTCTTCAAGATTTGGTTCTACATAGTAGGGCAACACCTCTGTGGGTCCTCCTTCCCTCAACTGATGCTTATACTTTTTCAGTTTGATCTTGCCCTTAGGTCTGGATTTTGGAACTGGGAGAACTTCTGTAGTGTATGTGAACACACCTAGCTGGTTCAAGCCATCTGCTGCTTCTTCTTCCCTAAACCTGGCAGCAGAAGCTTCCCTCTCTTGCACACTTCTCCTACGATACACTAGCAACTCCTTGTCTGCCCTACCCATAGAAAAAGTCTTGGAAAGAGTGGCATCCCTAGAGCCAGAGGCACCAAGGGAGCCAGTGCTCCTCCTCTTTGCACTCCAGGACAGGTTGTCCATGTTTGGTGTGGTTTTCAGGTTCACTACACTAGGCATTTATATAGGATGGAGGGCATGCACAGAGGGTATGAGAACACAAGCTGAACAGTTGTGTTACATAGGACAATGCCATCAGTTTCTTTTTTTGAATTGTGATGTCAATCCACAAGAGGGAGAATATTCTCCAAAATGGGTCAGAGACAAGAAATTGGGAATATTCCCCAAAATGGGTCAGGAGAGCCTGTCCATTCTTGCTAGGCAGAGGCATTTTTGGTTCAGAGGAATATTCTTGCTAGGGCAGAGGTGGCCAGAGGTGAATTAACCCAAGCAATTTCATTTTCTAAACCTAGGCAGTAGCATTTCATTTTATTAACAAATCCTAGGCAGTAGCATTTCATTTAATTAACCCAAGCATTTTCTTTTTGTAAACCTAAATTTTCTACTGCCAACAAAATAGCAAGAACTTTATTAGCTCTAGTGCAAGCAATGAATTAAAAAAACAGCAACCAATGAATTAAAAAAATAGCAAGCAATAAATTAAATAGCATTTGACTGCATCATTTGCATTTACATTTAAACCAGTAGCATCATTTGCATGAACAAGAGAACCTAAATCAAACAGCATCCAGCTCACCCAAAAATCAAACAGCAAGCAATGAATAAAGAAAACAAAAGCTGCTATCACAAGCAATTTGAACCAGTAGCAATTTATGGCAAGCATGAGCATGAGCAAGCATTTTTTCATTTCATTATTGTTATGAGCATCAGCATGCCCACAGCAGCACCAATAAGCAGTAGCAGTTTATGGCAAGCATGCACTGGTTTAATTACTGTAACCAGTACCTACTTCATTTGCAAGTAGCATTAGGCATTTTCATTTGCATTTGCATTAGGCATTTGATAGATGGATCAATCATGTTGCTTTGTCCCTTGTTTCGTTCCATTTGACCACAATAACTAGCAGGAACCCTAATTTGCAAACAGAGACTATGAACATCAAAATTCATAAATTGAATGTCCACACAAGCTACAGCAGCACTACATCAAAATTCATACTGACTATATGTATATGCAACATTGTCAATTGCTCAATCAAAATTAAGTACATCACCAGCAAGAAGTTAAGAAAATTGAGAACCAAATTGAGAGGCATAGGGGAGAGGGAGGGAGGCACAGGGGAGAGGGACAAGTGAGTGGGGACGGGGGAGAGGGCCTCTCACCGAATGGCGGCGGCGCAAGGTTGCGATGGTGGCGGCGTTGTCCTCCTCGTCCTCCTCCTCTGCGGCGGCGTGGCGGTCCTCCTCCTCCTCGATCTGCGGCGGCGGCTCGGGCTCGGGCGTCCTGCTCGGCGGCGGCGGCGTGGCGGTCCTCCTCCTCCTCGGCGGCGCTAGGCGGTGGCGGTCCTCCTCCTCCTCGGCGCTAGGCGGTGGTTGCGAGAGCACAGTGGGCGCGCGCTAGGTTTTGGCTCGTCGGGGAAGAAACTGCTGTTGTGAGGGGGAAGAAAGGTTCGAGTCGATTATTTCACCAAGTGTCTAAATTCTGTGGCGCACCCCTCCATGTGCGCCACAGAATTAAGCATTCTGTGGCGCATCAACTATGACATGCGCCACAGAATTCCTTAATTCTGTGGCGCACCTAAAGGGGCGTGCGCCACAGAATTTAGACACTTAGCAAAACAAAATGGTTTACTGCTGTGTACTGACAGTTACTTAGCACTAGCCCAGTGGTTAAGGTCAATGTTAGCCCATTAGTAGCCAGGTTCGAACCTTGGCTGCTACACAATTTTTCTTCTTTTTTTCATATTTTAGTTACATTTCAATAAATAACACAACATTATTTAGTAATTAGTAGAGTATTATAAATTACTTGTCTCATACAAACATGTACGTTCTTGTTTCTCTCACACACACATGCATGTACTTGTCTAACACACACTCACACACATGTGATAGACCAAAAAAAGATCTTCTTCGTCCCGGCTCCGAGCTCTAGCGTCTCTTCGCAATCTTCTTGCCCTTTCGGTTGTTGGCGGTTGAATACTTTATGCCGGCCACCTTGAGATTTCTTCGCGTGAACGGACAACCTTTAGAGGGTAGGGAGGTCTTCCTTCTTACTTTACTAGTAGTAGGCATGTCGAAGTGCCTGTCGAATTCCTCCTCCATCTTCGGGTCACCGTTCTTGTCCAAGTCTTCCTCGTTGGCGTCTCCTTGCATTCCTATGATGCTCCTCTTGCCCCTCCTCACGACAACACGGCTAGGCCTCGACGGATCGGTGATGAAGAAGCATTGGTCAACTTGGCTACCGAGTACCCATGGCTCATTTTTCGCGGATGCGTTCTTCGATTTTGCATCGGGTATAACCATGGTTGTGAAATATCGGCCTTCTTTTTCGACCTTCTTGGCCCATCTCACACGAAACATTGGCACCGTCTCTCCACAGTAATTGAGCTCCCATATCTCCTCGATCCTTCCAAAAAATCTTTCCTTGACATTAGTCTCGTCATCGGCGTATGACAGCATAGTTACTCCTGAGTTTTGATTTTCACTATTTCTGTCCTTTTCCTCGGTGTAGAATCTGTAACCGTTGATGTCGTACCCCTGATAGGTCCTTAGGTTCTGCGCGGGTCCCTGTGATAAGGTGTATATGAGTTTTTCATCTTCGGTAGAAGGCGTATTTCTCTGTGCTTCAGCCAGTTGAGTTTGCTTGAACCAACGCGTGAAGCTGGAGTTGTGCTTTTTGGTTACGTCTCCCATCTTCCTCGGCCGGCCCATATCGATGTAATTCTGCTCGACCATGCTTTTGTGCTCTTGCACGAAAGGTTCGGTCAGTTTTAAGTGTTGTAGCGCGACCCGGTGAGCCCTTTCAAAGTCGTCGCGTCGATTTTCAATGCCGACATGGACTGAGCGGTAGCCCTCGCGGTGACCGACTCCAGCGAGCCTCCCGAGGTGCGTCCTGGGGGGTAGACCAACATGATCCTCGTCGTCCTCGGTGCTTAGATAATTCTGGCAGAAGGAGATGCACTCGTAGGTTAGAAACCCCTTGGCCATGCTTGCGTCTGGACGGGCCCTATTGCGAACGTATCCTTTCATGACACCGTTCTGCCTTTCGAAAGGCATCATGTTGTGGAGGAACGTTGGGCCGAGCTGCTTGATGTCTTCAACGACATGGAGAAGGAGATGGACGCATATATCACAGAATGCAGGCGGGAAGTAAATCTCGAGCTCACATAGTATCACCACGATCTCATCCTGTAGCATCTTGAGCTGCCTCACGCCGATCGACTTCCTGGTGATAACGTCAAAAAAATTGCATAGGCCAAACAGCGTATCACGGACGTGCTCGTCCATTATGCCTCGGATCGCAACGGGAAGTATCTGCGTCATTAGCACGTGGCAATCGTGAGACTTCATCCCGGTGAACCTCTTCTTCGCTACGTCCAGATATCTGCTTATATTCCCCGAGTAACCGTGAGGAACTTTCACTCCTAGGAGGCACCTGAAAAACTGCTCGAGCTCCTCCGGACTCGTTGTGAAGCAGGCAGCGGGAAGCTGCACCGCGTTCTTCTTGGCCCTTTTACGGAGACGTTGAGTCCCTTCCGTCTGTTCATCATCATCATCGTCGTCGTCAGTATCGGGGGCTTGAAGATCTTTCCTGATGCCAAAATGTTTAAGATCATATCTTGCTTTCGGTCCATCCTTGGACTTTTCTGAGTTGCAAAGAGTGCCAAGCAGACTCTCGGTAACGTTCTTCGTAATGTGCATGACATCGAGGCTGTGGGGCGTGTGGAGGACCTTCCAGTACTCCAAGTCGTGGAAAACAGACCTCGCTTTCCATACACCGAGCAGCGGCTCTGGCTTCGGTCGCTTCTTTCCCGGCGCTGGGCACTCCTTCCAATTTTTCAGAAGATCATCGATTTCTGCGCCGCTCCTCGGGCGTGGGGGTCCATCGGGCTCATCTTTACCATTGAATAGATCACCGCGTTTTCTCCACGGGTGATCCAAGCGAAGCCACCTTCGAGCACCTGGGTAGACGGTTTTCGAGGACCCGGGATCCCTTGGTAGTTGTAGATGCGGGGTATCGTCCATGCACTTCACACAGCCGTTGAATCCGTGGCCCACCTGGGCAGATACATATGCGTAACCAGGATAGTCCGTGACCGTCGTGATCAACGCGGCTCTCATATCGAAATAAGTTCTAGTGTAGGCGTCCCACGTACGGGGTGGCGTCTTCCACAACGTGTCTAACTCCTCTTTCAGCAGCCCGAGATACAAATGCATGTCGACACCTGGTTGTTTCGGCCCCTGAATGAGAATACTCAGGTGTATGTACCTTTGCTTGGTGCACAGCCACGGGGGTAGGTTGTAAGGCCATACAAACACAGGCCAGGTGCTATGCGTGCTACTCTGGTTGCCGAACGGATTGAGTCCATCGGTGCTCATACCCAGCCTGATGTTCCTTGCGTCGCCCCCGAACCTAGGGAAGGCGATGTCCAATGCTTGCCACTGTCCAGCGTCTGAAGGGTGTGTCAGCATATAGCCCATCTCCGGATCTTCTTCGGGCTTCTGCCTTTCCGCGTGCCATTGCATGAGCTTTGCTTCCTTAGGGTCCACGAAATACCGCTGCAGACGGGGAGTGATAGGAAAGTACCATACCACCTTTCGAGGTACCTTCTTGTTCCCAACCTTGTACCGTCCGTGGCCACACACCGGACATGTGGTTCTGTCCTTGTACTCGCACCTATAAATCACACAATCATTAATGCAGGCGTGGTATTTTTCGTGCGGTAGGTCAAGGGGACACACGACTTTCTTGGCCTCCTCGGTACTACTTGGCAATGTGTTCCCCTCCGGGAGACGATCGTGCCAGAATTTTAAGTTCTTGCTGAAGCTGGAATCGGTCCACTTGTTCTGCGTCTTCATCTGCAGGTAATCAAGCGTTACATGCAAGCGTGTATCCTGCGGACGACACCCAGGAAAGATCGGAGTCATCCCGTCTTTCTCCATTTGCGACAGCTTGGCTCTCTCTCTAGCTGCAACTCTATCGTTGCTCGTCTCCTGGAGGAGAAGATCTTGAACATGAGAGTCCCGCAAGGCCGAAATTAGCGGGGTCGCGCCGGAATCTTCTTCTTCATCATGATGATGTTCTCCGCCGGCATCTTCTTCTTCATGATGATCTTCTCCGCCGACTTCTTGTTCATGATGATAGTCCCCGTCGGCATGATGATAGTCTTCTTCATGATGATAGTCATCTCGCTCTACATGGTCTTCATGCGCACCATTTGATGGGGCCGGCCGCGCCTGGTTGTCTTGCATGAAACCGCGCCTCAGCAGGTGCTCCTCCAGTTGTCCGGAATCAGGGTTGATCCAGCGCTCGAGTTTGCATGATCGACACGGACATCTTATCTGGCGCCTATTGTTCCGAATCATGTCCTCCTTCGCGTCTATCTTGTATCTAGAGATTCGAGCGGAACTCATCGAGAGGACCATGCTTGCCTGCAAATGGTATACATAGAACAGGAAATTAGAACCGCACCAAATGCACACACATGCATGGGCCGTACCTCTCCTCAAGGTATTACATGGAGCGGAAAAATTCGGCATGACCTCTCCTCAAAGTAGGACATATGGGTAGTGCAAAACTTGCCGAAACGGAAATGAATCAACATTTCGGCAAACATCCATGCACCACACCGGCACACACACACAAGCGCTTCACCTGCAACAACCATCCATACACACGACGGCCACACAAGATCTACAAGCATATGCATGTCTCCTCCAAGCATATGTATGTGATCTCCTCCAACTACTCACCTTCTAGATTCGATACCGAGACGAGACCGCGATCGATGAGTTCGAGAGGAGGAGAGAGTATGGAGAGCCTTCTCCTCAACTCCAATTAAGTATCAACCAAACTAAGTGCAATAAATACCAAAGCAAGTGAAAAGTAGAGTCAAAATAGTATGAGAGAGAAGGGGGGACGAGCTAGATGGAGGAAGAAGAATGGCTTGTGTAGTGTGGTAGGTGGGAGGTTGGCTCACTTTTGTATATCTAGTTCGCTAATTCTGTGGCGCACCTGTACGTATGCGCCACAGAAAACCTTATTTCTGTGGCGCACGAGCCAAGCTGCGCCACGAATAGCCTATTTTTGTGGCGCAGTGGCAGTGCTGGAAAATCTTATTTTTGTGGCACCGTTGTACATGCGCCATAGAAATAGTAAAACCAATGATTGGGGTGTCAGCTGGTGGGGCCCACCATGTTTTTGTGTCGGTGCATGGTTATTTCGCACAGCGCGTGTTGCGCCAAAATAATATTCGCGCATTTTCCTGACGCCACAGAACTAAGCTCTGCCTATAAGGGTTTTCCTACTAGTGTGTGTCCTTGAATGTCAAGTCAAAATCTAGGAAAATTCCATTTTCTTCATTTCAGGTTAGCCAATATCAGGTCATCGATCACTTCCGCTGCCACCGACGACCGCATGACGGACACGCTTGACCTCCTAGTGGTGACACCCGATTAACTAGTCGGCTATCAATACTGATAATGAGCGGTTATGCAATTATGCAAGAATTACATTAAACAATGGTGTTTTGTGCAACGAAAGATTGCCGATGTGGTTTTAATTACACAAGAAAAACAGTAGCATGTGGTGTGAAAACCTCACATCGATGAGCTAGCGGAGGTGTGAGCGGAGCTTCTCTTTTTAGGATGAGTGAGGGGCAAAAATGAATGGACGTGGGAGCGTGTCTCCTCTTTTTAGGATGAGTGAGGGGTAGGACTGATGAAGGTGGTAGTGGAGCTTCTCCTTCTTTAGGATGACTGAGTAGTAGCGAGGCTAATTCACTATCTTGCTTATTTGTTGCGTGTTTGGCAGAATGCCAATTGAAATTGAACAAATAACAAAGTGAGTACTTTTCGGCGCCCTGTCTAGATTACGAATAATTTTATCTTCTTAATTATGTCCCATGATGTTCAAAAGGATATCCAATTTGACGTCTTTGGGTGAAATTGTGAATACACTATTGCTTTATGTGTAGAACAGTTCCTTCAATGAACATCGACATAGCTCCCACATTCACTATGAACACAGATGTGTCCAAGGTACTCCCTCCAGTCCGGTATATAAGTCCCATGCGTATCTCTAGATCGTTAACTTGATCTATCTAATATAAATTATGTATCCCAAAATCAGATTATTAAAAAATATAAATTCAAAGTTTTCAATATATGGTAAATTAACATTTGCACCATGGTGCCCGGACACCATACCCAATAGACGTTGGGTACATACATATTGACTATCTACATATATCTCATATATCTCATATATCTCTCATGTTAAGTTGGACAAATGATGATCTAGAAATAACGGGTGTGGCTAATAAACTGGATCGGATGGACTCTTGTTGAGGTAATAATATGTGTGACGTCTTTTGCCTTGAGTTTTCTTTCGCAAAAACATGTGTAATGTCACTATTTATTACTAATAATTTAGCGAGCATTTATGAAGCAGGTTTCTTTTTATGAAATTTGTACCATGTAGCACCGCAAACAGTAAACCACAGAAAAACACAATGGACACGCTGGCTGTAGTACGTACTCCAGCAAGTTGCTTCCATTGTGTTTTATTTTATTTTTAAAAATTGGTCCACAACTTGGAAATGGTCATATTTGTTCGTACCACGTAAACTGTAAATTGACATGCAATAAGGAAACGACGGAATCAACAAGTCGACCCTGCTAACTTGTCAAGCAACTGAAGATGTAAGCCTCAGACGCAACAGCGACCAGCGACGCCCCCTAGCGCAAGTAATACATGCATCCCAGGCTTGCTCCCCTTGAAAAAAAAAAAGCGACCTTGCAGCAGCATTCGTGTCGATCTCCGGATCAGAGCAGTGCAACGCGACGGCCACTACAGGAAAACGGTTATATGCCGACGGCCACCTGTTGAATATATAAGCAAATATCCATATGAAATAATCCGTAGAAGTAATTGATAAACCATGACTATGGAAATAACAAATAAACTAATCATACAGACTAGTAAGATAGATGAACAGATCACATCTAAACAAGACAAACCGATCGCATCTACCATAGTAGCTAGAAGAAGAAACTCTAATAGAGACTGAAAGAGAAACGACAAGATCACATACTTCGCAGCAGCGTCGTTGTCGCCCATGTTGAGGTTGTCGAAGAAGTCGCTGAGGTCCGGGAAGAAGTTGTCGGTGTGGAGGAACTCGTCGTCCGAAGACGACGTCGTGCTGCCAGTAGTCGCGCCGGAGCGCTCCCCAAAACCTGATTGCCCCTCACCCGTACAGGTTCACGAGAGGCAGGGTTCCGAGGCCTACTGTCCCGGCAGTCGGTGCACGCCGACGGACGGGATGAGGAAGACGAAGGCGGCGGCGCAATGAACTGGAAACAGGTAGTCGCATATGTGGCACGTCCAGGCTAGGGTTCTCATCCGCGCTTATATAGTGCGGTTCGGGAAGGTCGTGGGCAGCCCACGTCCGAGTCGGCACAGCCACGATCCAGAAAATCCGGAAGGCAAAACGGCTGAGTAACGCGTCCGTTAATGACTCATAATTGATTACACAATTAATTTCCCAAACAGCAAAAAGATAAGCTCGGCTCGGCGAGATTCCCGCAACCCGCGGCGCGTCGTGTCGTGGACGTGGCGAGGCGGGCGGCGGAGGAGGAGGAGTGCGCGAGGGCTCTCTCTTCTCACTCACTTACTAGGACTAGAACAGCCCACCTTATATACCACTCCAACTCTCTCCCAACTAGCAATGTGGGACTAAACTTTAGCTCCCACTAGTGCTGCCACTGATTATTGGAATGGGCCATGTGAGTTTCAGAATTTGATAATGGGCCATGGGCCAAAGGCCAAATGCCCAAAATTCCAGCAATCCCCCACAAACTCTCATTGGCACATCTCATCAAAAAGTTTCCAGAACATTGTTTTATATACCGGTATGTCGTGGAGACTGTTAAGTTGAACTTCCACTTAAAGCTTCATATTACACTAGATTACAACTTGGATAGTGGACTTTGCCTTGAACTACAAGTTTTCTGCGCACTAGCTTCATACAAAGCCTAGACCGATACTAGGCTGCCGCGAGGCTTCCTCGCGGTTTGGAGCTTATACGTCATACTCCAGGGCCTTTCATGAGTTTACTAGAGAGCACCCAACTCTCATAGATTGCGACGTTTAACAATCGGACTCATATAGGTGTGTTCTTCAAAAGATGTTCTGCAGGACAACATCTCTGCTAAAATAAGCCACTTAGAACACATTAAGATAATTATCAACCTGCCATGCAGATTAGGAGAGTATTGCATCTTACGGAGTGGTAAAATTGCTATAGGGATATATACTCTCCTCTCAGCTGACCAACAGCTTGTCTCCCAGTTCTAATTCACGGGATCTCCGATCACATAGAGTGGGTTACCACCGTGGACAACTCATAGTGTGGGTCTCATACCCATCTCCCTCGATGCATTTTCTATCACATTTCGTGATAGTCCCTTTGTGAAGGGGTCTGCCAGGTTTCTAGACGTATGGATATAATCCAACGCTATAACTCCGGAGTTTCTCATTTTCCTGACAGTTTTCAGTCTCCTCTTCACATGCCTTGATGACTTCATATTATCCTTAGAACTGTTTACTTTGACGATCACAGTTTGATTATCACAGTTCATAGGAATAGCGGGTATTGGTTTTTCAACCACAGGTAAGTCCATCAAGAGCTCACGAAGCCACTCTGCTTCAACAGTGGCTGTGTCTAATGCTGTGAGTTCTGCTTCCATAGTTGACCTCGTAATGATGGTCTGCTTGCAAGACTTCCAGGAAACAGCGCCACCTCCAAGTGTAAACAAATAACCACTTGTGGCCTTAGTCTCATCAGCATCAGATATCCAATTTGCATCACTATAACCCTCAAGTACCCTTGGATACCCAGTATAGTGAATGCCATAGCTCGCAGTGCCTTTTAGATAGCGCAAAACTCTCTCAAGAGCATGCCAATGAACATCTCCAGGTCTAGACACAAAACGGTTGAGTTTACTTACAGCAAAGGAGATGTCAGGCCTCGTGGCGCTGGCTAAATACATAAGCGAGCCAATGATCTGCGAATATCGCAATTGATCTCTAGCAATTCTTTTATTCTTTCGAATTATCACACTAGGATCATAAGGCGTTGGAGAAGATTTGCAGTCGCTATACCCGAAGCGACTCGGGATCTTTTCCACATAGTGGGACTGAAGCAATGTAATCCCACCATCATCATCCTTCAGCAGCTTGATGTTTAAGATCACATCAGCTACTCCCAAGTCCTTCATCTCAAAACAGCGAGATAGGAACTCCTTGACCTCCTTAATCACAGTAAGGCTGGTCCCAAATATCAATATGTCATCGACATATAGACATAGAATAACTCCCTCGCCCCCACCATGGCGATAGTATACACACTTATCAGCTTCGTTTACAACAAAGCCTTCAGCGGTTAAAGTTCTTTCAAACTTCTCATGCCACTGCTTAGGTGCTTGCTTAAGCCCATACAAAGACTTCACTTACACACCTTTCCTTCTTGACCATCTACTACAAATCCATCTGGCTGCTCCATATAAATTTCCTCTTCAAGCTCTCCATTTAGGAAAGCAGTCTTAACATCCATTTGATGAACGAGAAGACCATGTGAGGCAGCCAAGGATAGTAGCACTCGAATGGTGGTCAATCTGGCAACAGGTGAGTATGTATCAAAGAAATCTTCACCTTCTTTCTGGGTATAACCCTTGGCCACAAGACGTGCCTTGTACTTTTCAATAGTACCATCGGGCCTAAGCTTTTTCTTGAACACCCATTTGCATCCCACAGGTTTGCACCCATAAGGACGATCAGTAACCTCCCAAGTTCCATTAGCTAAGATGGAATCCATCTCGCTACGGACAGCTTCCTTCCAGTAGTCAGCATCTTGAGATGCATAGGCTTCTGAAATAGAAGTGGGAGTATCATCCACGAGGTACACAATGAAATCATGACCAAAAGACTTTGCAGTCCTCTGTCTCTTGCTCCTTTTGGGAGCTTCATTGTCATCCTCCACAGGATTGTCAAAGTGTTCTATAGCCATGGTAGGTTCAGGAAATAATTCCTGAGTAGATGAACTGGGCATCTCCTGAATTGATGAGCTAGACGTTTCCTTCATAGGAAAGATATCCTCAAAGAAAGTCGCATCATTCGACTCCATAATTGTACCAACATGCATGTCGGGTACCTCAGATTTTACTATCAAAAATCTATAGCCAATGCTATGAAAAGCATATCCCAGAAGAACACAATCCACGGTTTTTGGTCCAAGCTTGCGCTTCTTGGGTATTGGCACATTTACTTTCGCCATACAACCCCAAGTTCGTAGGTAAGAGAGTTTCAACCTTTTCCTTTCCCATTCCTCAAACGGGGTAAGGGTTTTGTTCTTTGTGGGGACACGGTTTAGGACATGACATGCAGTCAATATCGCCTCCCCCACCATGCCTTGGATAGACCCGATGTATCTAACATGGCGTTAACCAAATCAGTTAGAGTACGGTTCTTTCTTTCGGCCACCCCATTTGACTGAGGTGAGTAGGGAGGCGTCCTCTCATGGATAATACCATGTTCCGCACAAAAAGAATCAAACTCGTTGGAAAAATACTCTCCACCACGATCAGACCTTAGCCGCTTGATCTTTCGATCAAGTTGGTTTTCTGCTTCAGCTTTAAAGATTTTGAAGTAATTAAGAGCTTCATCTTTAGATTTCAGGAGGTACACATAACAATATCGAGTAGAGTCATCAATTAAAGTCATGAAGTATCTTTTCCCTCCTTTTGTCAATTCGCCATTCATTTCACAAAGATCCGAATGTATAAGCTCCAGCGGTGCCAAGTCTCTTGCCTCCGCAGTCTTGTGAGACTTACGTGGTTGCTTTGCTTGCACACATACTTGGCACTTGGATTTCTTGACAATAGCAAATTTCGGAATTATATTCATATTCGCTAGCCGCGTCATGCACCCAAAATTAATATGACAAAGTCGTGAATGCCAAATATCGGACTCACTATCATTGCAAACATGATTAATAATTTGAGTACATATGTCTGACAGAGATAAGCGGAACAAGCCTCCGCACACATAACCCTTTCCAACAAATTGTCCACACTTGGAAATTACAACTTTATTGGACTCAAAGACCAACTTAAAACCATCTCGACATAAAAGCGATCCGCTAACGAGATTCTTATTAATGGAGGGAACGTGCTGCACATTCTTCAGCTGGATGGTCTTTCCCGAAGTAAACTTCAGATCCACCGTACCAACACCACGAACAGAAGCACGTGAGCCGTTTCCCATCAGCACGGAGGAAGTCCTTGCAACCTGATAAGAAGAAAACATAGAGACATCAGAACATACATGTGTATTGGCTCCGGTGTCTATCCACCAATCAGGAGAATTACATACTGAAAGGACAGTAGGGGAAATACCGTACCCAACGTCCTTCATCTTAGTATCAATACAATAACAACATTTGCGGACTTGCCGCTGTTCCCACGCCGATCATGACGTTCTGGGCAATCAGGAGCCCAATGTCCAGGAGCGCCACAAACATGGCAATTCCCTTTCTTCTTATAAGGAGTCTTCCTTTTGAAGTTGGTTGAGTTGGAGGCTTTGTTCTTCTCGTCAAACTTGCCTTTTCCATTGTTCTTATTCTTAGACTTGTGAGATTGGAAGTTCTTCTTCTGTACCACATTGGCACTGGAACCTCCCTCAAAACTACGAGCGCGTGTGTCCTTTGCTCTCGCCTTCTCTTCCACATGAAGCGAGCCAATGAGATCCGAAACGGAAAACTCTTGTCTCTTATGTTTCAGAGAAGTAGCAAAGTTCCTCCATGAAGGAGGAAGCTTGGCAATAATGCCACCGGCCACAAATTTGTCCGGTAAGGTACACTTAAACTGCTCGAGTTCTTTGGCAAGTGACTGAATCTCATGAGCCTGCTCAACCACGGAGCGCTCATCAGTCATCCTGTAGTCATAGTATTGCTCCATGACATACAGTTCAGTGCCAGCGTCCGAGACCCCAAATTTGGCCTCGAGCGCATCCCACGCATCTTTACCATGGTCGAAAGCCATGTACGGGTCAACAATGTTGTCCCCAAGAATGCTGAACAAGGCCGCCTTAAACATGGCGTCGACCTTCTCAAACCTTTCCTGCTCCTCTGCAGAGAGAGGCCCCTCAGGTCTAGCATCTGTGGCGCTAAAACAGCCTAGGTTTGTAAACCATAGAACTGCCTTTGTGCGCCACCTCTTGTAATGCATACCATCAAAGGAGGGAGGTCGAGTAGCGGCAGCAATGCTGCTTGAATTGATTTGCCTATAATCAGGTTTTTGGATTGTTGAATATATAAGCAAATATCCATATGAAATAATCCGTAGAAGTAATTGATAAACCATGACTATGAAATAACAAATAAACTAATCATACAGACTAGTAAGATAGATGAACAGATCACATCTAAACAAGACAAACCGATCGCATCTACCATAGTAGCTAGAAGAAGAAACTCTAATAGAGACTGAAAGAGAAACGACAAGATCACATACTTCGCAGCAGCGTCGTTGTCGCCCATGTTGAGGTTGTCGAAGAAGTCGCTGAGGTCCGGGAAGAAGTTGTCGGTGCGGAGGAACTCGTCGTCCGAAGACGACGTCGTGTTGCCAGTAGTCGCGTCGGAGCGCTCCCCAAAAACCTGATTGCCCCTCACCCGTACAGGTTCACGAGAGGCAGGGTTCCGGAGGCCACTGTCCCGGCAGTGCGCCGACGGACGGGATGAGGAAGACGAAGGCGGCGCAATGAACTGGAAACAGGTAGTCGCATATGTGGCACGTCCAGGCTAGGGTTCTCATCCGCATATAGTGCGGTTCGGGAAGGTCGTGGGCGCCCACGTCCGAGTCGGCACAGCCACGATCCAGAAAATCCGGAAGGCAAAACGGCTGAGTAACGCGTCCGTTAATGACTCATAATTGATTACACAATTAATTTCCCAAACAGCAAAAAGATAAGCTCGGCTCGGCGAGATTCCCGCAACCCGCGCGCGTCGTGACGTGTCGTGACGAGGCGAGGCGAGGCGTGGCGAGGCGGGCGGCGGAGGAGGAGGAGTCGAGGGCTCTCTCTCTCTCACTCACTTACTAGGACTAGAACAGCCCACCTTATATACCACTCCAACTCTCTCCCAACTAGCAATGTGGGACTAAACTTTAGCTCCCACTAGTGCTGCCACTGATTATTGGAATGGGCCATGTGAGTTTCAGAATTTGATAATGGGCCATGGGCCAAAGGCCAAATGCCCAAAATTCCAGCACCACCAGCCGTCGGCGTACTGTTGTGCCGATGGTGGCCGTCGGCGTAGCTCCGTCGGCGTATCTCCGGTCGGCGTAGCGGATCTGGCCGTCGGCGGATCTCCAACCGTCGGCGTCTCCTCCATGCCGACGGTTTTTCTTCGGCCGTAGGCCCAGCTCAACCGTCGGCATCGTATTTCCACGGAGACGGCCGTCTGACGGCGTCGGTGATACGCCGACGGCCGGACTGTCGGCACGATGGATGCACGTGGCGTCACCTGGTGCACTCTCCTTCGTTGTCTCTACGCCGACAGTCGTGGCCGTATGTACATGGAAATCATAGGTTGGGCATACTTTACCATAAAATAGCCTCTGTTTGAGCCGTGGCGGGAGTTTCCACATACAGATCCTGGATTTTACCAAGTGCTAGCCCATGTATGCGGAAATCGTCAACGCCGGGTACATGCAAGGTTAGCCAAACCTTACATCACACTTGTACATATATGTCAGGGGCAGATGCAAGTTTTCCAACAATTCTGACGCTCCGGTGATCTGTATCTTGGGAAACCCTAGGGCGGGGACCCCCAGATCTACCCCTATAGCTTTCTCCGTGCGAGAGTTTACCAATGTAATTTTTTACTTGTTTTGATTTATTTAGGACATATGTACATGGAAACCATAGGTTGGGCATACTTTACCATAAAATAGGCTCCATTTGAGCCGTGGCGGGAGTTTCCACATACAGATCCTGGATTTTACCAAGTGTTAGCCCATGTATGCGGAAATCGTCAACAACGGGTACATCCAAGGTTAGCCAAACCTTACATCACACTTGTACACATATGTTATGGGCATATGCAAGTTTTCCAGCGATTCCGACGCTCCGATGGTCTGTATCTTGAAAAACCCTAGGGCGGGGACCCCGCAGATCTACCCCTATAGCTTTCTCCGTGTGAGGGTTTACCAATGGACTTTTTTACTTGCTTTGGTTTGTTTAGGACATATGTACATGGAAACCATAGGTTGGGCATACTTTACCATAAAATAGGCTCTGTTTGAGCCGTGGCGGGAGTTTCCACATACAGATCCTCGATTTTACCAAGTGCTAGCCCATGTATGCGGAAATCGTCAACGCCGGGTACATGCAAGGTTAGCCAAACCTTACATCACACTTGTACATATATGTTAGGGGCAGATGCAAGTTTTCCAACAATTGACGCTCCGGTGATCTGTATCTTGGGAAACCCTAGGGCGGGGACCCCGATCTACCCCTATAGCTTTCTCCGTGCGAGAGTTTACCAATGTAATTTTTTACTTGTTTTGGTTTATTTAGGACATATGTACATGGAAACCATAGGTTGGGCATACTTTACCATAAAATAGGCTCCATTTGAGCCGTGGCGGGAGTTTCCACATACAGATCCTGGATTTTACCAAGTGTTAGCCCATGTATGCGGAAATCGTCAACAACGGGTACATCCAAGGTTAGCCAAACCTTACATCACACTTGTACACATATGTTATGGGCATATGCAAGTTTTCCAGCGATTCCGACGCTCCGATGGTCTGTATCTTGAAAAACCCTAGGGCGGGGACCCCGCAGATCTACCCCTATAGCTTTCTCCGTGTGAGGGTTTACCAATGGACTTTCTTACTTGCTTTGGTTTGTTTAGGACATATGTACATGGAAACCATAGGTTGGGCATACTTTACCATAAAATAGGCTCTGTTTGAGCCGTGGCGGGAGTTTCCACATACAGATCCTCGATTTTACCAAGTGCTAGCCCATGTATGCGGAAATCGTCAACGCCGGGTACATGCAAGGTTAGCCAAACCTTACATCACACTTGTACATATATGTTAGGGGCAGATGCAAGTTTTCCAACAATTCTGACGCTCCGGTGATCTGTATCTTGGGAAACCCTAGGGCGGGGACCCCGCAGATCTACCCCTAGGGTTAGGGTTAGGGTTAGCAATGTATGTGGAAACCCTAGGGTTAGGGTTAGGGTTAGAGTTAGGGTTAGGGTTAGAGCTAGGGTTAGAGTTAGGGTTAGGGAAACCGTAGGGCGGGGACCCCGCACATCTACCCATATGTACATCGATAGCAAATGTTGGGCCTAGTGGCTCCGGTTGACCCGTCTGCGAAGAACGTCACTCGTGGGACCTATATATGCCATCTACCAATTCTTAAAAAATAGAACCATTTTTTACATAATTCATACTAGTAAATAAATAATACAAACATAATATAAAGTAATATAAGAGAGGAAAAAATAAAAAATAAACCCTACGGCGGGGACCATGCAAATCTACCCCTAGGGTTAGGGTTAGAGTTAGCAATGGATTTTTTTCCTTTGTTTTAGGACATATGTACATCGATAGCAGATGTTGGGCCTGCTGGCTCCCGTCGACCCGTCTACGAAGAGCGTCACTCGTGGGATCTACATATGCTATCTACCATTTTTTCCTTTAAAAAAGTAACTATTTTTACATAATTCATACTAGTACATAAATAAAACAAACATAATATAAAGTAAATGAGAGAGAAGAAAAAAGAAAAAAATATGTATGCCGAGGGTGGCCGTCGGCATAGGTGGGTGATGCCCTATGCCGAGGGTGGCCCTCGGCGCCTCGCTGACGCCGTGACCGAGCCGTCACGGCCGGAGCGGGACCGGAGCACATGCTTGTGCTACGCCGACGGCCTTGCGTACGCCGAGGGTGGCCATCGGCGTAGCCCCATCTACGCCGAGGGTATTCCTACGCCGCTGCCATGGGCCGGACGTACGCCGACGGCCCCGACATTTGGCCGTTGGCGTACGCCACGGCCGTCGGCGCAGCGAGCCATTCATGTAGATAAGTGAGATATGACGGCCCTGGCCGTCGGCACACCAAACACCGTCAACAGACCGTTAACGGGGAAAACCGCAGCTGCCCATGTTCTGTACCTGTGCCGACGGCTATTGGACACCGACGGATGTCGTCGGCACCTCTGGATCTACGCCGACGGCTACGTTACGCTGATACGTCTCCAACGTATCGATAATTTCTTATGTTCCATGCTACTTTATTGATGATACCTACATGTTTTATGCACATTATATGTCATATTTATGCATTTTCTGGAACTAACCTATTAACAAGATGCCGAAGAGCCAGTTGCTTGTTTCTGCTGTTTTTGGTTTCAGAAATCCTAGTAAAAAAATATTCTCGGAATTGGACGAAACTTTCGCCCAGGGTCCTATTTTTGCACGAAGCTTCCAAGACCGAAGACCTAACGAAGTGGGGCCACGAGGCAGCTGGGGGGGTGGCGCGCGGCCGGCCCTGCCGACCGACCTATCCTGGGCCCTCGTGTGGCCCCTCGCGTGACCTTCCGCCTACTTAAAGCTCCGTCGCGAAACCCCCGAGAGCCACGATACGGAAAACCTTGAGACGCCGCCGCGAATCCCATCTCGGGGGATTACGGAGATCGCCTCCGGCACCCTGGCGAGAGGGGATTCATCTCCGGAGGACTCTTCATCGCCATGATCGCCTCCGGAGTGATGAGTGAGTAGTTCACCCTGGACCATGGGTCCATAGCGTAGCTAGATGGTCGTCTTCTCCTTGTTGTGCTTCATTGTTGGATCTTGTGAGCTGCCTAACATGATCAAGATCATCTATCTGTAATACTATATGTTGTGTTTGTCGGGATCCGATGGATAGAGAGTACTATGATTATGGTGATTATCAATCTATTGTTCATGTGTTGTTTATGATCTTGCATGCTCTCCGTTATTAGTAGAGGCTCTGGCCAAGTTTTTACTCTTAACTCCAAGAGGGAGTATTTATGCTCGATAGTGGGTTCATGCCTTCATTGATACTGGGACAGTGACAGAAAGTTCTAAGGTTGTGATGTCTGTTGCCACTAGGGATAAAACATTGATGCTATGTCTAAGGATGTAGTTATTGATTACATTACGCACAATACTTAATGCAATTGTCTGTTGCTTTGCAACTTAATACTGGAGGGGGTTCGGACGATAACCTGAAGGTGGACTTTTTAGGCATAGATGCGTGGATGGCGGTCTATGTTCTTTGTCGTAATGCCCAATTAAATCTCACTATATTTACCATGTCATGTATATGCATTATTATGCCTTTCTCTATTTGTCAATTGCCCGACTGTAATTTGTTCACCCAACATGCTTTTATCTTATGGGAGAGACACCTCTAGTGAAGTGGACCCCGGTCCTATTCTTTACATAGCATACAATCTATTTGTTTTTGTTTTCTTTGCAAACATCTTCCACTCGATACGTTTAATCCTTTGTTACAAAGGGTGAGATTGACAACCTCACTGTTTCGTTGGGGCAAAGTACTTTGGTTGTGTTGTGCAGGTTCCTAGTTGGCGCCGGAATCCCTGGTGTTGCGCCGCATCACATTTCGCGACCATCAACCTTCAACGTGCTTCTTGGCTACTGGTTCGATTAAACCTTGGTTTCATACTGAGGGAAACTTGCTTCTATACGCATCATACCTTCCACTTGGGGTTCCCAACGGACGTGTGCATCTACGCGTATCAAGCTAAATTTCTGGCGCCGTTGCCGGGGAGATCAAGACACGCTGCAAGGGGAGTCTTCACTTCTCAATCTCTTTACTTTGTTTTTGTCTTGCTTTATTTTATTTACTACTTTGTTTGATGCACTAAATCAAAATACAAAAAAATTAGTTGCTAGTTTTACTTTATTTACTGTCTTGCTCTCTATATCAAAAACACAAAAAAATTAGTTACTTGCATTTACTTTATCTAGTTTGTTTTATTTACAGTTGCTAAAATGGCCAACCATGAAAATACTAAATTGTGTGACTTCACAAATGCAAATAATAATGATTTCCTATGCACACCTATTGCTCCACCTGCTACTACAGAGAATTCTTTGAAATTAAACCTGCTTTACTAAATCTAGTCATGAGAGAACAATTTTCTGGTGCTAGTTCTGATGATGCTGCTGCCCATCTCAATAATTTTGTTGAACTTTGTGAAATGCAAAAGTATAAAGATGTAGATGGTGATATTATTAAATTGAAAGTGTTTCCTTTCTCATTAAGAGGAAGAGCTAAAGATTGGTTGCTATCTTTGCCTAAGAATAGTATTGATTCATGGACTAAATGCAAGGATGCTTTTATTGGTAGATATTATCCTCCCGCTAAAATTATTTCTTTGAGAAGTAGCATAATGAATTTTAAACAATTAGATACTGAACATGTTGCTCAAGCATGGGAGAGAATGAAAACTTTGGTAAAGAATTGCCCAACCCATGGACTGACTACTTGGATGATCATCCAAACCTTCTATGCAGGACTAAATTTTTCTTCGCGGAATTTATTGGATTCAGCTGCTGGAGGTACTTTTATGTCCATCACATTGGGCTACAAAACTTCTTGATGATATGATGGTAAATTACTCGAATGGCACACGGAAAGAGCTCCACAAGGTAAGAAGGTAAATTCTGTTGAGGAAACCTCTTCCTTGAGTGATAAGATTGATGTGATTATGTCTATGCTTGTGAATGGTAGATCTAATGTTGATCCAAATAATGTTCCTTTAGCTTCATTGGTTGCTCAAGAAGAAAATGTTGATGTGAATTTCATTAAAAATAATAATTTCAACAACAATGCTTATAGGAACAACTCCGGTAATAACTATAGGCCATATCCTTCTGCTAATGGTAATGGTTATGGTAATTCTTATGGGAATTCTTACAACAATAATAGAAGTGTACCCTCTGGTCTTGAAGCCATGCTTAAAGAATTTATTAGTACACAAACTGCTTTTAACAAATCTGTTGAGGAAAAGCTTGATAAAATTGATACTATCGCTTCTAGAGTTGATAGGCTTGCCTCTGATGTTAATCTTTTAAAGTTGAAAGTTATGCCTAATAATGATCTTGATAATAAGATTACTACTACAGCAAATGCCATCCAAGTTAGAATTAATGAGAATATAAGATTAATGGCTGAGTTGCGTGCTAGGTGGGATAGAGAAGAAAATGAAAAACTAGCTAAAGAGAATAATGTAGCTAAAGTTTGGACTATTACCACCACTAGTAATGTTAATTCCTCACATGTTGCTACACCTCCTACTATCAATGGTAAAATAATTGGTGTTGGCAATGTTTCTACTCCTAGTGCAAAGCGTACAAAACTGCCTGAAATTGCTAAAACTGCTGAAACTGCTTGTGATAAAACTGCTGAAATTTTTTCCAACCTTGGGAATAATGATCCCATTGCTGTAGCTCATAATGATTTAGATTTTGATGATTGCCACATCTCTGAAGTTATAAAGTTCTTGCAAAAACTTGCTAAAAGTCCTAATGCTAGTGCTATAAATTTAGCCTTTACAAAGCATATTACAAATGCTCTCATAAAAGCTAGAGAAGAGAAACTAAAACTTGAAACTTCTATTCCTAGAAAGTTAGAGGATGGTTGGGAGCCCATCATTAAAATGAAATTCAATGACTTTGAATGTAATGCTTTATGTGATCTTGGTGCAAGTATTTCTTATGCCTAAAAAGATTTATGATATGCTTGACTTGCCACCATTGAAGAATTGTTATTTGGATGTTAATCTTGCCGATAATGTTAAAAAGAAACCTTTGGGGAGAGTTGATAATGTGCATATTACGGTTAACAATAACCTTGTCCCCGTTGATTTTGTTGTCTTGGATATCGAATGCAATGCATCTTGTCCAATTGTGTTGGGAAGACCTTTTCTTCGAACGTTGGTGCTGTTATTGATATGAGGGAAGGTAATATTAAATATCAATTTCCTCTCAAGAAAGGTATGGAACACTTCCCTAGAAAGAGAATGAAGTTGCCTTTTGATTCTATTATTAGAACAAGCTATGATGTTGATGCTTCTACTCTCGATGTTACTTGATTTGCACTTTCTGCGCCTAGCTGAAAGGCGTTAAAGAAAAGCGCTTATGGGAGACAACCCATGTTTTTACCTACAGCAATTTTTTGTTTTATTGAGTCTTGGAAGTTGTTTACTACTGTAGCAACCTCTCCTTATCATGTTTTTGTGCCAAGTAAAGTTTCTATGTCAAAGTTGATGTTATATTTGGGATTGCTGCGCAGAAACAGCATTGCTGTCTGTCACGAATCTGGGCACAATTCCCTGTAGAAAATTCGAAAAAATCTGCCAATTTACGAGCGTGATCCTCAGATATATACGCAACTTTCATTAGTTTTGAGTTTTTCCATTTGAGTAAGTCTGGTGCCATTTATAAATTCGTCTTTACGGACTGTTCTGTTTTTGACAGATTCTGCCTTTTATTTCGCATTGCCTCTTTTGCTATGTTGGATTTATTTCTTTGATCCATTAATGTCCAGTAGCATTATGCAATGTCCAGAAGTGAAAAGAATGATTGTGTCACCTCTGAATGTGTGAATTATTAATGATGCACTAACCCTCTAATGAGTTTGCTTGAAGTTTGGTGTGAAGGAAGTTTTCAAGGGTCAAGAGAGGAGAATGATATACTATGATCAAGAGGAGTGAAAGCTCTAAGCTTGGGGATGCCCCAGTGGTCCATCCCTGCATATTTTAAGAAGACTCAAGCGTCTAAGCTTGGGGATGCCCAAGGCATCCCCTTCTTCATCGACAACATCATCAGGTTCCTCCCGAAACTATATTTTTATTCAGTCACATCTTGTGTTCTTTACTTGGAGCGTCGGTTTGTTTTCGTTTTTGTTTTTGTTTGAATAAGATGGATCCTAGCATTCAATTTGTGGGAGAGAGACACGCTCCGCTGTTGCATATGGACACATGTGTCCTTAGGCTTTACTCATAATGTTCAAGGCGAAGTTTCTTCTTCGTTAATTTGTTATATGGTTGGAATTGGAAAATGCTGCATGTAGTAATTCTAAAAATGTCTTGGATAATGTGATACTTGGCAATTGTTGTGCTCATGTTTAAGCTCTTGCATCATATGCTTTGCACCCATTAATGAAGAAATACATAGAGCTTGCTAAAATTTGATTTGCATATTTGGTTTCTCTAAGGTCTAGATAATATCTAGTATTGAGTTTTGAACAACAAGGAAGACAGTGTAGAGTCTTATAATGTTTACAATATGTCTCTTATGTGAGTCTTGCTGCACTTGTTCATCCTTGAGTTTGCTTCAAATAACCTTGCTAGCCTAAACCTTGTATCGAGAGGGAATACTTCTCATGCATCCAAAATCCTTGAGCCAACTACTATGCCATTTGTGTCCACCATACCTACCTACTACATGGTATTTACCCGCCATTCCAAAGTAAATTGCTTGAGTGCTACCTTTAAAATTCCATCATTCACCTTTGCAATATATAGCTCATGGGACAAAATAGCCTTAAAAACTATCGTAGTATTGAATATGTACTTATGCACTTTATGTTTTATTAAGTTGCTTGTTGTGCGATAACCATGCTTCTGGGGAACGCCATCAACTATTGTTGAATATCATGTGAGTTGCTATGCATGTCCGTCTTGTCTGAAGGTCTATCATTTTAGTGGTTGGAGCATGCAAAATTGTTAGAGAAGAACATTGGGCCGCTAACTAAAGCCATGAATCATGGTGGAAGTTTCAGTTTTGGACATATATCCTCAATCTCATATGAGAATAATATCTTTGCTACATGCTTATGCATTAAAGAGGAGTCCATTATCTGTTGTCCATGTTGTCCCGGTATGGATGTCTAAGTTGAGAATAATCAAAAGCGAGAAATCCGAAATGCGAGCATTCTCCTTGGACCTTTGTACAGGCGGCATGGAGGTACCCCTTTGTGACACTTGGTTGAAACATGGCATGCAAAGATCCGGTAGTCCAAGTTAAGTAGGACGAGGTGCGGGCACTATTAGTATACTATGCGTGAGACTTGCAACTTGTAAGATATAATTTACATAACTCATATGCTTTATTACTACCGTTGACAAAATTGTTTCATGTTTTCAAAATAAAAGCTCTAGCACAAATACAGCAATCGATGCTTCCTGCGAAGGACCATTCTTTTACTTTTATTGTTGAGTCAGTTTACCTATCTCCTTCCACCTTAAGAAGCAAACACTTGTGTGAACTGTGCATTGATTCCTACATACTTGCATATTGCACTTGTTATATTACTTTATGTTGACAATATCCATGAGATATACATGTTACAAGTTGAAAGCAACCGCTGAGACTTAATCTTCTTATGTGTTGCTTCAACACCTTTACTTTGATTTATTGCTTTATGAGTTAACTCTTATGCAAGACTTATTGATGCTTGTCTTGAAGTACTATTCATGAAAAGTCTTTGCTATATGATTCAGTTGTTTACTCATGTCATTACCTTTGCTTTGATCGCTGCATTCATTACATATGTTTACAAATAGTATGATCAAGATTATGATGGCATGTCACTTCAGAAATTATCTTTGTTATCGTTTTACTCGCCGGGACGAGCAGAACTAAGCTTGGGGATGCTGATACGTCTCCAACGTATCGATAATTTCTTATGTTCCATGCTACTTTATTGATGATACCTACATGTTTTATGCACATTATATGTCATATTTATGCATTTTCGAACTAACCTATTAACAAGATGCCGAAGAGCCATTGCTGTTTTCTGCTGTTTTTGGTTTCGAAATCCTAGTAAAGAAATATTCTCAATTGGACGAAACTTTCGCCAGGGTCCTATTTTTGCACGAAGCTTCCGAAGACCGAAGACCTAACGAAGTGGGGCCACGAGGCAGCCAGGGGGTGGCGGCGCGGCCCAGGCCCCGGCGCGCCGACCTATCCCCTGGGCCCCTCGTGTGCCCCTCGCGTTGACCTTCCGCCTACTTAAAGCTCCCGTCGCGAAACCCCCACCGAGAGCCACGATACGGAAAACCTTACAGAGACGCCGCCGCCGAATCCCATCTCGGGGATTCGGAGATCGCCTCCGGCACCCTGCCGGAGAGGATTCATCTCCAGGAGGACTCTTCATCGCCATGATCGCCTCCGGAGTGATGAGTGAGTAGTTCACCCTGGACCATGGGTCCATAGCAGTAGCTAGATGGTCGTCTTCTCCTTGTTGTGCTTCATTGTTGGATCTTGTGAGCTGCCTAACATGATCAAGATCATCTATCTGTAATACTATATGTTGTGTTTGTCGGGATCCGATGGATAGAGAGTACTATGATTATGGTGATTATCAATCTATTGTTCATGTGTTGTTTATGATCTTGCATGCTCTCCGTTATTAGTAGAGGCTCTGGCCAAGTTTTTACTCTTAACTCCAAGAGGGAGTATTTATGCTCGATAGTGGGTTCATGCCTTCATTGATACTGGGACAGTGACAAAAGTTCTAAGGTTGTGATGTGCTGTTGCCACTAGGGATAAAACATTGATGCTATGTCTAAGGATGTAGTTATTGATTACATTACGCACAATACTTAATGCAATTGTCTGTTGCTTTGCAACTTAATACTGGAGGGGGTTCGGACGATAACCTGAAGGTGGACTTTTTAGGCATAGATGCAGTTGGATGGCGGTCTATGTTCTTTGTCGTAATGCCCAATTAAATCTCACTATATTTACCATGTCATGTATATGCATTATTATGCCTTTCTCTATTTGTCAATTGCCACTGTAATTTGTTCACCCAACATGCTTTTATCTTATGGGAGAGACACCTCTAGTGTGTGTGGACCCCGGTCCTATTCTTTACATAGCATACAATCTATTTGTTTTACTGTTTTCTTTGCAAACATCTTCCACTCGATACGTTTAATCCTTTGTTACAGCAAGCCGGTGAGATTGACAACCTCACTGTTTCGTTGGGGCAAAGTACTTTGGTTGTGTTGTGCAGGTTCCTAGTTGGCGCCAATCCTGGTGTTGCGCCGCATCACATTTCGCGACCATCAACCTTCAACGTGCTTCTTGGCTCCGGTTCGATTAAACCTTGGTTTCATACTGAGGGAAACTTGCTTCTATACGCATCATACCTTCCACTTGGGGTTCCCAACGGACGTGTGCATCTACGCGTATCATACGCCGACGGTGGCCGTCGGCATATCTTTAGCTACGCCGACGGCCTAGCTACGCCGACGCTTCTTCCGAATGGTTCCAGGCGGCCCCGATAAATGGCCGTCGGAGTATCTTTTGGCCGTCGGCACCTAATCGTTTTCCCGTAGTGGGCGACGGTAACCTGGTGGTGATCTGTAGACTCGAAAAAAGAGAACCCGCTCAGGTCCTGATGTGTCTCACGCAGCGTCTCGGGCGACGCTCGGGCGACTTGGGGGGCGACACGGGCTCCCCCCCATCCCCGCGTCTCCGGTGGGCGGACGGACGCCGCCGGGGTCGGCGCTCCGACGAGCTGCACCTCACCAAGCTGGCCGCGTTGGCCGGCAACAGGTACGCCGCCCTTCTTGCCGTCTCCGATGGGGATCTCTCCGAAGACGACGAGGACGCAGATCTTCTCCCCGCCCCTCTCAGATCTCGCTCGGATGCTTCTTCACGGGACCTGGGCTGAGGGAGCCCTCGTTGCCGGCGCGTTGCTCTCCTGTGCGCCCCGGACCTCCGGAGCTCGCGGCGACCCCGACGGGCGGGTGTCCTCCGCCGCCATCCTTTGCTCCGGACAGCACGGAATTCCCTCCTCTCCCGTCTCATGGTGAGCGGGGGAGTCCTCCTGCCTTCCCGCCGCAGCCACGGGAAATCCGCATCGGGGCGATGTCAGTTCCCTTGGAGGTCAGCCTCTCCGCGCGGTCGACGGCGGCGCCGCCCGGTGGCGGGGATCTAGGGTTTCTGCTGCCCAAGGATGCGGGTGGGCCCGTCCTGGCAGACCGCTCCACTTTGGGCCGGCCGGGCCTGTTGGACCAAGTGGTAGGTGGGCCTTTGGCTTCGGAGCCTAGAACGCAGCCCAACTCGACTGCTTCGAGTGTGGATGGCTCACACGTGTCCCTTGGGCTGGGATCGACGGCTGAGACTGACTCCGAGGGCAAAGTGTGTAACTGGGACATTTCTACCCCTCCGCCGCCGGCATATAAGTGGTTCTGGCTCAGAGCTGGAACCCTAGATCCAGATCTTGGCTTTCCTGCTCCCGGTCGAGACATTCGCAGAAACCGCCGCCACGCCAAATCCCTCCACCACTCCACCGATCCCACCTCCGCGAGCTCGTCTGGTCCCTGATCCCCATGGAGCGGGAGCGCAGCTACAGGGGCAAGCGCCCGTTCGAGGCCATCGACGACAACCGCGAGAGATCTAGGGATCGCGAACTCCGCCAGCGTCTGGAACGCGAGGAAGAAGAACATCGGCGCCAACAGGCTCACCGCGACCTTGCCAGAGACAGAGAGCGCTCAGGTTACAACCAACACCGCCGATCAGAGCACTCGCAGTACCCTCCCCCGCCGCCTCCACCTCCCCCAGCTGGACCGCGAGGGCGCGACCAGGTTCGGGGAGGACAGAAGAGGCATCAACGAGCGCCTAGAATCCCACAGGGGGCTGGCCCTGCCCAGGCTGCTCCTGGTCTGGCTGCTGGAGGGTCCAACAGCACCAGCCTGGACGCAACTCCTATTACCTGCTACAACTGCGGAAATCAAGGACATGTTCAGGCGGAATGTACCGCGGAAGCCTTTTGTGTGAAATGCAAGAAGCACGGCCACCCAACAGCTATGTGCGCTTCCTTCTCCAAGAGTCTGGACCCCTACTGGGCGGGATTCGGAGGAAACCGTAAAGGCTTCGTCTGCTGCGAGGTGCCCGACGAGGAGATGTACCAACCTGCAACCAACGTCGCTCTTATCATTCTGGAGAAAGAGGGCCTCAATGAAGAACAGCTGGAAGATGAGCTTAAAGACTTGGTGGATGATAACTGGACATGGCAGGTGTGCAAGCTCAACGGTACAGACTATTCCGTGATTTTCCCGTCCAAAGAAAGTCTGCGTATGGCGATCCGAGGCGGCGGCATCACCTTACCCATGAGCAAGACCAAGGCCATCGTCACGATCCCCACGGATGATCCGTTGGTGGTGGAGAAGCTGGAAGAGGTGTGGGTCCACCTCATTGGCGTTCCGCCTCCTCTCCGCCGCGCAGACCGCCTACTCCTTAGCACCCGCGAAGTGGGCAGGCCCATCGCGGTGGATGTGGAGTCCCTAGACCACCCCAATGGCCCCATCAAGATGTCCTTCGGATGCCAAGCCCCTGTTCAGCTGCAAGAGCATATCACTCTGTTTGTGAACATGCAAGGATTCCGGATCCGGATTGTTCCCATCTCCAAGGACCCTGCAGTGGAAACAAACAACGATCCACCCTCCCCACCGGCCAAGAACGGAGAAGATGACAAAGAGGAAGATCAAGAAGAGACAGATGAAGACAGGTGGGACCAAAGACGCAAGAAACACACCGACAAGGCCAAGAACACCCCTGCTTCCGCTCCGGCAGGGGGAAATGAGGGCTTTGCGCGGAAATCTGTTCCGCAAGTAGCCACAGACGGGTACACCTCCCCCTGCTCGCCTTCTGCCTGCCGTTCCAAGGACTCTCAGCCGAAGAAGATCACGCTCCCGGCAACTGCTTTCACTCAGTATGGCTCGAACCTCACGGAGCAAGGAGACATCTTTCCCACTGTGGCCAATATGATCAAGCAAGTGCTCGTCTCCCCGCCTGCCTCGTCCCCACGGCGTTCAGACTTGGAACAACTACAGCTCTCTACCTCTCTGTCTGAAGAAACGGATGAGGGACAATCCTATCTCACGCCGGGGAAGGCCTTGGCCTTGGGGGCCGAGGACAAAAAAGAGATCGGTTGGCATAGCCCGGCTTCGGGTGAATCCGCGGCCTCCGCCCTTCGGGCCAGTGAAAGGCGCAGCAAAAGCAACAACAACCGTCCATCTAGGAAGCTCATGCTGGAAGCTGCTGGGTCACAACTTTTCGCTGAGGAAGTCGACAACTCCGGGACGGACGTGACGAAGACCTCGCTGCACCAGGCCCCTGCCATCAAGGACTCTTCAGCAACTCCGCATGCTCTTCTGGAAGAATCCCCCATTCGGGCGCTGGGGGCGTCGGTGGCACGTGCGCCCCGAACCAAGATCTCTACCGCTGAAGCTCTGAGGAAGAGCGCAAGGAGTGCGGGGGTGGCGGACGAGCCAGTGCTGGCCAGAGCCATCCGCCTCGCATCTGACAAAAACGCTCCGTCCTCATCCAACCCAGGTAACGTCGACTCGTCCAACTTTACTGCTTTCCAATCCGTTCCTATTGATAAGTTGCTCTCGGTGGCGCACGATAGTTGTGTCATTTTTCCTTCCTCCTCACTGGGCCCTCCCGAGAAAATTATCTCCTTGATACAAGCTAGGGAGCTTGCACAAGCTGATCTGGCAGCGGCAAGACACAACGCGGAGGTTGAGGCGGCAAAAGCTCAGGCGTCGGCCATGGCCGAGAAGGACCCCCAGGTGCCACAAGAAGGGCTTGTGGCACAAACTGGGGAGGGTAACACCGTCCTAGATACCAAGGACAAACCAGCCAAAAAGAGAAAGGTGACGAAGAAGCAATACCCTGTGGGACCAAGACCGCTAACCCGCCAAGCACGGGCTCAAGGAAAGGTTTCCAAATGAGATGCCTCTTTTGGAATATCCGGGGGTTCGGTCGTAGGGGGCGACGAACTCTCCTGAAGGATTACCTCCGTGATCACAATATTGACATAGTGATTCTCCAGGAAACCATCAAACAGGACTTCACTGACTTGGAACTGCGTAGCCTAGAGGTGGGCGACAAGTTTTTCTGGTGCTGGCTCCCGGCTAATGGGCATTCCGGGGGCATGCTCATGGGCGTCCGAGACAGTAGTTTTGAAGTTGGAGTGGTAGATATGGGTCAATTCTACCTTAGCACCTCCATCCTTAATCGGGCGAACAAGCGCATTGTGACGATCATTGGGATCTATGGACCGGCGGATCATGGGCGATCCGGGGTCTTTCTCGAGGAAATTTCGGCCAAGGTAGCCAGAACCAATACTCCCCTCCTCATGGGCGGAGACTTTAACCTCATTAGGGCGGCTTGTGACAAGAACAACGATCGTCTGAACTGGAGACTCATAGACCTTTTTAGCGAACACATTGCTGTCTGGGCTCTTCGGGAAATCCCACGCTCCGGGGCTCGGTTCACTTGGACGAACCGCCAACTCAACCCAGTCCGTTCGGTCCTCGACCGTGTTTTCATCTCTCCGTCTTTCGAAGGTTTCTTCCCTCTGTGCTCTCTTTCTGCGGAAACGAGCCTGGGATCTGATCACACCCCGCTCATCTTTGACTCCGGCGAAGGGCTGCCGGAGCGAAGTAATCGCTTCTTCTTCGAATCAGGCTGGTTCGAACGCCAGGACTTCCTTCCCATGCTCCACAATGCCTGGCTCAATCTCTCGGCCAAAGTGGGAGGCCGCGATATCATTGACTGGTGGCAGTTCATGTCTGGCAGCCTGCGCCAACATCTCCGAGGTTGGGCTCGCAACTTGGGTATGGCCAGTAAAAGGGAGAAAGAAAGCCTGATGACCCAAATCATGCAGCTTGATGTGCAGGCCGATTCCAGTGGGTTGGATGAGGATGATTGGGCTCTAAGATACTACCTAGAAGACCAACTTCTCCAAATCGTGAGTGCGGAGGAAGAATACTGGCGCCAAAGAGGAAGGATCAAATGGGCCCTCCAGGGGGATGCCAACACGGCCTACTTCCATGCGGTGGCCAATGGTCGGAGACGAAAGTGCTCGATCTCTTCTCTTAACCTTGGGAACGAAATTACGAACGATCCCAGGAAAATTCAAGCTGCCATTTATGATTTTTACCGTGTCTTGCTCGGATCGGCGGGGAGCCGCTCCTGTAGCCTGTCCCCAAGGACTTGGCCGTCAATCGCTCAAGTTTTGATCGAGGACAACAACCAGCTGATGCTGACTTTCTCTGAGGAGGAGTTAGATCTCATTGTCCGGGAGATGAAATCCGACATGGCCCCGGTCCCAATGGTTTCCCTATTCTGTTCTTCAAGCGTTTCTGGCCCAATGTTAAACGTGGGGTTCTCCATATTCTCAATGATTTTATGCTGGGACGCATAGACATCTCTCGCCTAAACTTCGCCATCCTCACCCTGATCCCCAAAGTCCCATGGGCGGACAATGTCTCCCAGTTTCGTCCAATCGCCCTCATTAACGTGATCTTCAAAATCGTTTCTAAGGCGTTTGCGTTTCGTCTAGATCCCATTGCGCAGAAAACCATAAGTCTAAATCAGACGGCTTTCATCAAAGGGAGGAACTTGTTGGAAGGCCCTCTTGCACTCATTGAGATTGTTCATGAGTTGCGCTCTAAGAAATTAGGAGGTGTTCTCCTTAAGATCGACTTCGAGAAGGCCTACGACCGGGTTAACTGGGAGTTCCTGGCCGAAGTGCTTCGGTGCAAAGGCTTTGAAGAAGCCTATATCCACAGAGTGCTACAATTAGTATCCGGCGGTCAGACTGCCATTTCCATCAACGGTGTGATTGGCCCATACTTCAGGAACAAGAGAGGGGTGCGCCAAGGGGACCCGTTATCACCTCTCCTGTTTAACTTCATTGGCGAGGCGCTGTCGGGTATCCTCTCTGCCGCGGGGGCGGCAGGTCACCTACAGGGTGTGGTGCCCCATTTGATCCCTGGTGGGATTTCACACCATCAGTATGCGGATGATACGCTCATTCTTATCCAAAACTCGGAAGAAAACATAGCCAACCTCAAATTTTTGCTTATGTGCTTTGAAGACATGTCCGGCTTGAAAATCAATTATCATAAGAGTGAAGTCATCGTGATGGGTCAACCCTTGGAGGAACAACAAAGAGTCGCGAATAAGCTTAATTGTAAATGCGGCTCTTTCCCTTTCATGTACCTTGGGCTCCCTATCTCGGACAGGAAGCTCCGACTGGAACAATGGTTGTTCTTGGTCCGCAAGCTGGCCGGCAGAATCGAACCGTGGTTGAGTAAACTTCTCACCTCTGGGGGAAGACTGATCCTGTCCAACGCGTGTCTTGATAGTATTCCCATTTTTGCCATGGGCCTCTTTCTTCTGCATGACGGGATTCATGCTAGATTCGACTCGCACCGCTCCAAATTCTTCTGGGAAGGAGCGGGCAACAAGCGTAAATACCATATGGTCGATTGGCCTTCGGTTTGCCGGCCGAAATCCTCGGGAGGTTTAGGCTTGCTTAACTCAAAAAAGATGAACATTGCCCTGCTGTCCAAGTGGATTTGGAAGCTTTACCAAGACGAGACTTCTATCTGGGCGACGATTATCAGAGCCAAATATCGCGACGCCGATAACCTGTTCGAGGGCACCGGACACGGGGGCTCGCAATTTTGGAAAAGCCTACACAAAACTAAGCATTTCTTCAAGCTAGGAGCAAAACACGTCATTGGGGATGGACGACGCACTCTTTTCTGGACTGATTGGTGGTGCGGTAACCAACCCGTCAAAGAACTGTTCCCTGATCTCTTCAATATCTGCTCTAACCCTAACCTCACGGTGGCTGCGGCCATAGATGCTGGGGACCTCAATATCTCCTTCCGACGCTCCCTCAATCTGGAAGGACGGCGACAATGGAGTAATCTGGGGATGCTCATTGAGCCTTTCTCCCTATCTAGTTACAAAGACAAAGTCTTATGGCACTTAGAACCTTCGGGCAAGTTTTCTGTGCAATCTTTGTATGCCAAACTCTCTCAAGGGGCTTCTGTTGCCTACCACAAGGACGTCTGGTCAGCTAAAGTACCCCTGAAGATTAAAATTTTCGCTTGGCAGCTCATCCTCGATAGACTATCCTCTAGCAAGCAAATCGCGACGCGCCACGGCCCTGCCTCGGGTAACTGCGCCCTATGTGGTCACATGGAAGATGCGGGTCATATTTTCTTCGCTTGCTCCCTTGCAAAATTTGCTTGGAGTGCCATCCGTGAGATTCTCGACTGTAACTGGAACCCTGGGAACTTCCCACAGTTGCATGCTATTCTCTCCAGCCTTGCGGGAAGGGCCCGTAGGCTGCTGTGGTTTCTCTTTCTCGCCCAATCTTGGGCCCTGTGGAACATTCGTAATAAACTCACTATTGAAAAGAAAGTTATTAACCACCCCGCTAATGTGATTTTCAAAACTGCTCTCTTTATACAGTTATGGAGCGGCAAGGTAAAGCCAAGCGACCGGGAGGGCCTCCGGTGGGTGGAGAACAAGCTGAGGGAGCTGTACGCCGCCGTGAGACCAGGACAACCAAGCCAGTGAAGACTTAGTTTATCTTGCGCCTGGAGTCTGCCCCTGCACCTTCACGTTGTATCGTCTGGTTACCCGTGTTTCTGCTAGTTTGTCGTTCCTTTTGGCTAAGCTGTATGCCGCAGCATTGTAAAACTTGTTGAACCTGAGGGCTTTATAAATTTAAAGTCGGGCACGCTGTTGCCTTTTATCTAAAAAAAAAATATGTAGACTCGCGTAGCGCTAATTATTTCTCCTCTGCTAATGGACCGGAAGAGTTGAGAGAATGTCTTTGCTTGTGCATCTAACTTATCTGGAATGTTCGTTTGGCAACTCGAAGGTCCCGTCTCGCTCACTCCAGGATCCGTACGTTCGGTGAGGTTTTGTCGCATGCATCTAAATCAGGGTTTGGTAGTCTCCACGCCAGCTTGAGAATGAAAATTTATTGTAATTTTATGGTTGCATAATAGGTCGATTGTGGATCTGTGCCTGGTCTTCCTTTCATCACTTCAAGCCTTTCGGCAAAACTGCCGCCACGCACTCTAAAGTCTAAAGAATGTGCTGAGGATGCTTAGGTTGGACAGACTTACGGGTATAGGTCAAATCTTGTCCTAACCCCTGTGCAGTCCTAACGCAAAGCATGGTCTCCGTCAGTGTCAGTGAACGAAACGGCCCAGGCTCTTCCAGAAGAAGAAGAAGAATCGGCCACGTACGTACTGAACTGATCGACCGAACTCCATGATGGGCTGTGTCCATGCTGTACGTTCGTTCGATCGATCTCGCCTGGGTATGTGGCGTGAGTGACGTGTACTCGGAATTGCAAGGTGTGCAAACTTTGGACACGTGTTTAGACCGGACATCCGGTGCGTGTGGGTGCTCCTAGCTAGCTGCGGAATGAGTCATTCCGATTTCCGAGTGACGGCCCCAACCTTCGACAAATTAGCGACCATGCACGAGTACGTCGCAACTTCCCTCAGAACTTGCATCATGCATGTACACTGTACAGTCGTAAGTGGACGAACGTCACCACGTATGAGCGATTATTGAATGGGTAGCTAAATAATTTGATTGACTGTAGACAAAGATAGATAAACATGCCATGTCATCGCCGCACTTTGTCCTAGCATGAGCCGACGTCGAGAACTCGACATCCCAAAGCTTCTCCAGCCAGGCTAACCAGCAGACACGGATGCATCAAGTGCCAAACCCTAGGCCCACTCGTTCCTCCTAAAATATCACCGCGCGGGAGCACCTGATGACGACGTAGCTAGTCGATCGGGCGTGGATCCGAGTCAGCACGCGCGGCACCGCTCGTCAAAACGGGGACGTGGCCGAATATTAGGTCAGGAAAACAGCTGAGTAGAATATGCGTACAAGGTTTTGGATGGTTCAGCTTAACTAGGGTGGGGTGATGATGTCAGACCGAGAACTTAGGACGATGATGATGTCCTGCCGACTGAGTTGGTGTTTGGAACCGGGAACTCCCTTTTTCTTTTGGTGATCTTGGCTTTACATGCTTGGATTAATTGCTACGGAAAGAGGAACCAGATAAAGAGCATCTAAGTATCATCATAATTGCCAGGTTAATTAGGTGCTCAATGTTTGGGCAAGTTTTTTTTCCCCGCCCCCTAGTAGAATCTCGAGTATTCTTCACAAAAAAAAAATACATCAATTTGGTCGACGGGGACGCAATGTCACATGTGAATGCGAGCACCGAGTCATCAACTTCATGGTCCATCGTCGCTGGGGTGTGCTGGTCAATGTCGTGCAACACCAAGGACCATGAAATGAAGCTTACACCGTCGAGTCTGTGGATTTTTCTTCGAACAATAGCCGGTCAAGCTCCCACTTCTCTGCTCTATGTCCTACTCACTTCGGCCATGAATAAATAATATGCTTTTACTAATTTTCCAAATAAAATTATTCTACTTTTTCTATTTATAAATAGATGTCTTAGATTTTTCTAAATCTAAACTTTCAGATTTAAACAAACCGGGAAACATCTATTCATGAGCAGAGATAGTAGATTTGATTAACTTTAAACCAAAAATAGCAACATTTATAACATTAAATTGGTATACTCCACTGCACAAACTGATCATGTGACACTCCCCTCGCTAAGAATTATAAGGTTAGAGAGGTTTTCTTTAAAAATATGTGTAGAGATTACAAAGTCTTTCTCATTTGTTGTCCATTGCTTCACCACATATCTCCTGTTTTTTACTTTCTCTTATTGTAAAACTACTGGACATGCAGTAATTAATTAGCGGGAGTTATGGATCTTTTTATCCTACTCCTTTAAGACGGATCATGTCGGCACTAATTTAGTGTCCTAAATCCTTTGAAAATTATAATCTTAGTTCAAATTTTATCCTACTCCTTTAAGACGGATCATGTCGGCACTAATTTAGCGGGAGTAGTGTTACAGATGCTGCTGGTGTCACATTTCCATATAAACTTAGTTCAAATTTTTGTACTCCATCCATTCCAGCAGCTTCATACTATGCGGTAAATCGCATGTTGCAAGTTGCAGCAACACGTTGGAAGCAAGTGGGCAAGTGGTGGCCTCGTCCGTGCGGCCACCGATGTGAGTTGATGGAAATTGACCGAATAGGTTAACGGTTTGGTGATGGCTGCTCGCCGGCGGCCAGACAAGCCTAGGAGTTCTCAGTCCACATGAGCGGCCACCCGATCGTGTGTTCTCAGCAGGTGACTCAGCTCCACCGCGCAATATGCCAAAACCGGTTGATCATCTCTCGGTTCTTGGTTTCATGTGGGCCACGTAGGCCAGGAACCATATGCAACCCATAGGCTAATTATAATCCATTTTTCTTTTCATTTGCGATCTACAACAATCTCGTTTGGTACAAGTCTAAGTCACTAACATGTAATAAGTGATACGCTGATACAGCGATACGTGATCCTGCTGCTTCTATCTACCAAAATATAATCGAGGTTAGTTATGCCCGTCGACAAAGCATAATACTGCAACGTGCACCAAGAGTAGGAGTATTTTATGTACCGGGGGCGGCAATAAACACAATACTAAATAATTATTGCTCCAGTGAGGTGTGTGGTACACTGGTACGACCTTCCAACCTCACGGGATGATGAGCTGATGCTGATCACTGCCCTAATCATAAGACTTGATCATCTGTGTGTGACCAAGCAACACAGATCCAACGAGGCAACGACTGAATTGGCAGATCTCCAATTCTCCATGCATCAAGTCAATACCCTCGCTTAGGGACTATCAACCAACAGTGTCGTAACTGAATTAGAGCATTTTTAGGAGATCTGGCAAACAAGCTTGTCCTGCGTTTCAATTGATTTTAGCTAGAAAACTGGCACGTGCAGACACCGCATCGAGGCCCGACCCGTAAACCTTGATGCGTAAAACCCTACATCCGCCCCGCAAAGCACTATACCTAAGGGTTTCGGCCACTCGGTGCCTTAAGCCGCATCGTATTTTCACTCTCACCCCTTCCATTTTCGGCGGGCACCATTGTCGATTTGGGCCGGCCCCAGCACATTGCCAACAGACCCAAGCTCACGGAGCCCTGATATACCTACCTACGAAATATGGGGCTCCAGTATCGCCCATGGCGGCCGTGGCATCTCGCCGCACCGCAATAGATCTTCATTGGCGAGTCGTGCCATGAAGACCTCTACCAAGCAGTGGGCTCGCATCTCCAAGCAAGCGTGGTTCCACACTTCCCTCTCCTGGCGCAATCACATATCCCACGTGGGAGGAGATCCTCCCGTGCACGAACAACGGTGATGCGGGAAGCTCGCGAGCCGCCGCGAATGTAAATCCGATCACCTCCCGCGGCTCCCACGCCCATCACGGAGGACTCCTGGACTCAGACCTCGACACAGAACACATGGACCGCCACCTGCATACTGCGTCGTTTAACTCCTAGCCACCGTCATTTCAGACGTGTGGGACAAGGCCAAGGAGGGGCGGCATATGGTGGAGGCCCGACGCGCCTCCATCGCATCTGAGATGTGGCGCCAAGGGTTTGTCATCGTCGACTATGACAACCCCGATGGCTCGGAGTGAAGCCGTAAGCGCCACAATGAGCACCCCTAAGTCTGGTGGTGTATCCTGAGCTAGCGATTAGGGCTTAAGAACTAGATAAATGGTTTAGTTCCCCTTTTGGATTGAGTTTGTAAATTACTAAGATCTATGAAGAACTAGTTCAAAAATCTGACACCAATTTTTTTTTAGATTTGCAGTTTATACTTGCAAATCTAATCTCATGCCGCAAAAGTTGTTTGTAGTTTACCTCCTCGAAACAGGCTTTCACGCTGCTTTATACGAATCCCAAACGGTGTTTATGATATTTATATTTTGTGGGGTCTGCTAGAGATGCTCTTAGGACGATCATGATTGCACTAAGGAGTGATAACCCGAACTATAGTTCCAGTGCCGATCTTCGGTCCATCCTCGCTAATATGTTGTGTCACAACTAGAATATCTCTTGATTGGCTAGTGTCAATTTTTTTTTTTCTGAAACTACAACAAAATATCAAACGAAGTCGCGAAGTTTCCTAGTTTTGCTGGGTTTGGCAAAATAGTTATCTTGAAATTTCCGAGCCAGTTTCGAACGAAGTTCTAATTTAGTCAGATTTCATTAGTCAAACTTAAGATGAAATTATTCCAAATTGATTTTTAGATATTTGGAGATTTTAGAAATTTGGAATTTTTGGTTGTTCTCAAAAAGTTCTCGAACCAAAATTCAGACCCCCGCAGCAGGTGCTGGCTGACGGCTGACCCCCCGCCTCGATCCGGCTTCAGCGACCGCCTGATTCTCGCCATTTTGTTTCCACATGTAATGATGTAATCTACTCCAATCCCGTTTGGTGAAGTCTTGGGTGATACGCTGATGAGCTGATACGTGATCCTGCTGCTTATTTGATTTCTCCAACCACTGTCCTTGTTCCAGTGAGGTACTGAGGTGTGAGGTGCGACCTTCCATCCCCACAGGGATCAGCGAGACGATAACTGTCATAATCACGGGGCTATACAGATCGCCATGCGAGTTGGCCCCGACTGAACTAGGCACATGTGCAGCAGGGATCGATGGGATCAACATGATCCTGAGGAGCAGGAGTATCAACCAGCGGTGTCGTACCTGAATTAGGCAGACCATGCATTGTTTAGGTGGTAATCCGAACTATAATCAACAGCCTTAATCCCACCTACATACATGTGTCCAGAGGGCGGAAAGGAAATACTACTCCTACTACACATTCATCAAGCGGTCCATCTTTTTGGAGGTGTCGTGTTTTAGAATTTGACTGGCTAGACGAGAATGATAAAAATGGCACATCGTCCGTGAAATGTATAGTGCGTGCCAGTGTGCCACCAGGGCCTCGATCGAGTCAGCGATTAGCGACAGTAGCGCTGGTGGTTAGCCGGTGCCTCCAGCTTCAGTCCCATGTTTGGTCTTCGAACTGTGCACGCACCCAGACCACTCCACAAAACTGAGCGGAGTCTCATCCATCGTATCTCTGTACTATAGCAGCTAGCTGTGGTAGTGCAATGCGACGCAGCTGGAGCACACTTGGGTGGACTCGCCGGCTTTCTACAGTATGTACAAAGTATACGTATGTATCGGTGTACGTACGTACGTGTGCTCCCGCAAAACGCGACCGGCCTTCACCGCTTAATTTGCCCGATCTGATCCGCCGGCTACACACGTACGCCTGAACCAACAACCGGTGATAAGGAGGCCAGCGAGTGATGATGAGATAGCCTTGCTCGCATCACAGGCATGGCGTACGAGGACGACAGTTTTGGCCGCGCGTCGCTGGCGCCAGCTGCGATAGCTGATGGGGGGCGGTGGATGGATCCGGCCGTCCGGTAGCCGCCGATCGAAGGGCTGCTGGCTAGCACCGATCACCCGATGCGTGCGTGGCGACAAGCGTGGCTGCGAATCGATTCGCCTTGTCCTCCCGCCGATCTTGATCGATCGCTCCGTCCTGGGGTTTGTTTAGGGATGGAATCGAGCCGAGCCGAGCCGGCTCGTGGCTCGGCTCGGGTAGGCTCGAGAAAAGTCGAGCCGAGCTTGGCTCGGCTTGTGACACAAACGTTTCCAAAAAAGAGGCTCGAGGCTCGGCTCGGTAGGCTTGAGGCTCGGCTCGAGCGGCTCGTCGAGCCAGACACAAAAAAGACTATTTTACATCCAAATAAGCTGCGCCCACCTCTGCCTCGTGCGACGACCTCCTCAACCCCTCAACCTCGCTCAATCCAGATAATCCAGATGCTCTCACGCATATTCGCAAGGGGCAGCGCCGCCACCAACGCCCGCTGGCACCACCACCACCCGCCGCCGGCCGCCCGCCCTTCCCCCGCCGGCCTTCCGTCTGTCGCCAGCCCTTCTCAACTGATGGTCGTAATTTTGCAACCCCGACTTTCCTGCTCATCTTCTCCAACCCCAGATTTCCAATTGATGCTCCTTTTCTGATTCTCCAGAACCGGCTGCTACTCTGCTTGTCCACCACTTGAGGTTGAGGAGATGGATTGCGGCCTTTTTCCGGAGAATCAATTCAAGGCAGGAGGCAACAATGAGATACTGTAATATTTGTTCTTCATTCTTTTTATTACAGAAGAGATGGGAGATAGAGTCCACGAAGGAGATAAGAATAGCCCGACGAGAGGAGTCCTTCTCACGTGGGTGGAGCAGGTGGATCCAGAATTATTAAACGACTGGATGATGGCTAGATTCCGTTGGTCTCTAGATTAAGGTGAAGAAGGTGGATCCAGAATTGTAAGATTTGTTGAACTAAGTTCATGCGTCGGTGATATATGACAATCTTTATTTGACTAAGTGCATGCATTTGCCTGGTGAGCCCCTCATATACGATATTTTTGTTCGTTATCATACTTTGTGAAACTTGTTAGCCAATGTATGGATCTATTCATGCATAATTGTTGTTTATAGTTGTGAAATATTACATCTTTTGCAAAGATTATAGTGATTTTTCTAATTACATCGAGCCTTCGAGCCGGCTTGCGAGCTTCATCGAGCGGGCTTGTCGAGCCTCGAGCCTTAGTTGGAAGGTTTAGGCTTGGCTTGCCTAACCTTCGAGCCGAGTCGAGCCCGAGCCGAGCCTTATCAAGCCCGAGCCGAGCCTCGAGCCTTGAGCTTTGTGTCCACCCTAGGTTTGTTGGGTACGCGCGCAGTTCAAGGCAGAGATCATGTCATGCTTTTCATCCAGCTCCTGCGCGAGCTGATGGAAATTGACCGGAAGAGTCTCTGCCGGCGGCTCGGCTGCGGCCGCTGCCCATCCCAACGAACAGTTGAGGAGCTCACAGACCACCCCGTACGTACACAAGCTCCATGCCTCCGACCTGGCGAGCTGCTCGATCGAGTTATCATGCATGCTGACTCAGCTCCACGTGGTAGGAGACCACTTTGGCAATTTCCGCCTGGCTTCGTCCGGCGTGGTCGCATAGGCACTACTATTGGCCAGTACAGCCAGAGCGTTGGGCCGATGATAGTTTCCCCTTATCAATGCAAGTCTCATGGTACTCGATCTGGATCGTATCATTAGTTGCCGATCGATATGCGCTCCTGCTTCACATGACAGCCAATGCCAATATAGGTAGGTGCAGTCTGGTTGTTGGGCCGCTAAAATTAGTAGGAGAAGGAGAACACACGGATTTCATGCATGCCACGAATACCACCGCATGTGCATGCATGATGCGGCTCGACAGCTCGGACATGGCCGGAGGCCGGGTCGACATAGTACTACTACTACCTCAGGCGGAGCGCACACCGCCATCAATGGTGCGTGTACGAGGGACATGCAACGTACCGGTGATTTATTAGCCAGTGCTCCCACCTCCAGTGGTTTCCATGTCCGCCACGAACTACCAAGCTACCGCACTTAAACATAATGCATCGATCTATCTTCGTCCTTGTGTCACGTCGCAGAAGAATTCCTCTTAGAAGTCGTTTGGAAGCCATGCTTTCATTTCGTTTGTAGTATTTTGAAATGAATACATGTATTTATTTTATTTATATTGTAATTTCAGAAATAGACACTTGTTTAGTTGTCACAGAAATTGCAAATGAAAACAGAATTTAATATTGAATTTGTAGAGGCTTCCATAGAAAATTGCAAATGACAGGTTTCAGCTTGGAATCGTGTTTACCATGGAATCATTTTGCTGGAATTCATAAATAAAATAATGGCCCAATTCTGTGGCAACCAAACAGTCTACCTATAGAATTCCAAAATGAATTCCAGGATTCCAGACCCAAATAATGGATACCAAACGACCTCTTACGGGAAGCACAAAACGTCCACAACTCCATCAGTGGTGCACGTACGACGCCAATCTTGAGAGAGTCTCACGATCCGGCCATGATTGTATCGCCCATATCCTGTTGTATCACGCCACACAATTCATCCTTATGAGCGTAAGTTCGTGCCGTTCCGTGCTGCTCGTCAATCGTGTCGACCAATCAATCACCCTCCGTAGCTACCTAGCTTCCGCCGTCTTACCGTCTCGATTCATCCACCCAAATCATGCTCGGCCGTACAGCTCGTGTAAGTTGCGACTTTCGCATGGCAGGCGATGATAAGGATACGGGCTATCGAATGGATAGCCTCGCTCGCATCACAGCCCAACAGCTAACCTAGTCCTCCATTGATCGTCGTACGTATCGGTCCAGGCCGCGCAAGTTGATGCGGAGCTTTCGCTGGCTATTGGCCTAGCCTGGTGGGGACTAGGTACGTCTCCTCCAAGGACTAAAACTTAACTCCCTGTCCCGCTGAGCAAAGTAGATTCCTATAATTTTGAGGAGGAGTTAAACAGTGGCCGACTATAGCCGATCTCGGTGTCACTACAAAGATTTCAGAGACTAGCTAAATACCCGTGCGTTGATATGGGCTAATTATTATTGTTTATGCAGTCAAGTAAGAAGAGGGCCTAGCATATATAGCATCAAAGCGGCGCTGATGTGACAGTCGGTCGGCTTGGTAAAGGGCTCAACTAAGAATATTCAGCGCCCGGCAAGCAGAGCGTGCGCTGATATAACAGAGTTGATCCTGAAGAATAAAAAGGCAAAGCGATGTTCACCATTCATCTTACACTCAAGAACACAATGTTACCCCGTCTAGCCAGGAAGTAAAACAAATGGACCAAATTGCAGTTCTAAAAGGATATGATTTTACATTCTCTCATATATGGCGCCGACCATAAATTTAGGCCCAAAATCACCGTTGTTGTGAATAATGAGGCCTCACCGTCACCAACCCCGGGCCATTGCTGCCATTGCCTTGAGTAGCAAGAAGCGCCATGCAACGGTCGACGAGCACTGCAACCGTCACCTTAGGGTATAAAGCAGCCTTGGAAATGTGATGAAGGAAAACAACTCCAACGAACTGTCACATTGGAGTACGTCCCTGCCGGTGTACGTTCCGGGAGTGATCTCTCCGTCGCAAGCCGCCTTCTCGACGGCCCTCCGCCCACTCGGTGCGTGACGCCTAACTTGTCGCCGCACTACCGGATGCGCCGCATGACGGCTTCAACCCCAACAACCTCTACTCCCCGTCGAGAGCGAGCGAGGACCCGGTCCGGACGGCGACCCTTTCACCGGCCGCATGGGTCCGCTCGAATACGACGGCGCCGGTGAGGAGGACGGGGTTGAGGAGGAAGAGGACGGGGTGGAGGACGACGAGGAGGACGAAGAGGGCGGTGAGGAAGAGGACGACGAGGGTGCCGGTGACGATGATCTCGTGGAGGTAGACGCGGACGGCATGAGGACGAAGAAGAAGAAGAAGAAGAAGAAGAAGAAGAAGAAGAAGAAGAAGAAGAAGAAGAAGAAGAAGAAGAAGAAGAAGAAGAAGAAGAAGAAGAAGAAGAAGAAGAAGACGAGGCCCGAAGTGGACGGTTCTGGAAGATCTTTGTCTATGCGAGTCGTGGGCGACGGTGAGCCATGACTCGATCATCGGCGCCAACAAAAAAGTGGGAAGTATTGGGCGAGGATCAAGGCCGAGTTCGATGAGCGCAGGCTGATCAACAACGACTACAACAAAGTGACAATGAAGAGGAGCCAGAAGGCAATGTCGACGCGATGGGCCATCATCCAGGCGTCGGTGAACTCCTTCCATGGGTACCATCAGGACTTAGAGACCAGAGGCGACAGCGGCGCCGACGTCGCCCAACTGGTACGACTCTTTCTTCCATAATCCGTAGCGCCTACATTGTGTCATTGTGTTCGATGAAATGACTCTGCTTCCTTTGGTTAGTTTGATAAGGCCATGGATTTGTACTCGAAGAACTCGGAAGGTCACAAGTCTTTCGTGCTCATGCATTGCTACGACAAGCTCAAAATGAATGAGAAATGGCGGTTGACGCGCTTGCCGCTGTCCAAGGGGAAGGACGCCATTGATCTGGACGCGCCGCTGGCAACTTCGACAGGGCGTCCTACTGGCAACAAGGCTGCCAAGGCCGCCTTGGCCGACGCTGCGTCGTCTAAGAAGACGCAGGCGTCGATCACGAAATGCCTCGCCGACGTCTCCTCGACCTTTATCTCCCGCGACAAGAAGGCCGAACAAAGGTGGGCCGAGCTGCTCAAGAGGCAAGAGGAGAAGCTGGAGCTCAAGAAACGCAGGGACAACATGTCCCTGCTGAGAACGTCGACAGAGGGAATGTCTCCCCGGACGCGAGCGGCGCACAACTTCTTCAAAGGCTAGATCCTCGACGACATCGAAGCTAAAATGGTGGCGGCGGACGCGGCGGCCCTGGCAGCGGCATCGGCGGCAACGGCAGCGCAGCAAGAGCAGGCTAACGCGTCTTCTACTGCTACACCTGTGTCGGCCTCTGCGTCGGCGACGGAGCAGACGCACCATGCACAACAACATGCAGATCGCGACGAGGTCATCATGCCCGACGGGCCTGCGTCGACTCAGGATACGACGCCGTCGCCCAACCCCTTCTTCTAATTTGCATGCACCACCGGTCTGTAATATGATCGCACGCCCAGTACTTTAATCGCCGCTACTCTGATCGCGACGAATCGGCGGAACGATCTCTTTTGAATGCATCTATTTGAATTTCTGATTGGGGGCGGCGTTTGGGGGACGCGGCTGGGGAGCGACATCCCCCAAACGCGGCATGAACAAAACACGTCCCCCAAACCCTCGATCCGGCGCGGTTTGGGGGACGGTTTGGGGGACGCGACTGGATATGCTCTAAGTTGTCGAAACAGAGAGTAAAATCTCGGCCTAGAGGTGAATAAATACTGTTGCTCCATGAGACCAGTACTCCACATAGCCGAATAAAATGAATCGGCTGTCCTAAGACCCCCCGAGTTCACTTTTTTTTTTGAAACGGGGGCAAAAGCTTTGCCCCATTCGATTAAATAAGGAGAAGAGTTTGACAAGAAAGTCCGAACAAACATGAAAAGTACAAGAGACTACTCTCGCGGCATTATTTGACCCAATCGTTTAGCGCCGGCGATAACCCACAAGCGGGCCTCTCTCTTAATCTCATCTAGGATTACATCGTGGTTGGCATACTTGTTGTTGAAAACCCTGCATTGCGCTCATTCCAAAGCTCCCAAGTGACAAGAAGAGCTAGCGAAGAGATGGCTTTACGGTTCGGCAAGTGAGGGCTTGTCATGTTGCCGTTGTAGCGGATGGCCGCCTTGGAACGCTGCATCGTTGAACCACTAATGCGCTACTCAGGCCGATGAGTAGACATCCGGTCCTTGGGGATATTGGCCAGTGCGCGGTGCAAATTCCGGGCCACTTGCGGATATCAACGTCTCGTGCATCTTGAGCTTTGCCCGCGTGTGCATCTTGTGGTAGCTAAGTGAGAGCGCGTTGCTGCAGGATCGGCGTCTCTCACACTTCTCTAGTACGATTCTAAATCAATAGAATTTCCCATATTTTAGCATCACCGGGAGCGCCGACCATGGGGCCACCACCAGGAAGGGGAGCATAGGAGGGCACTGGGCACCACCGTTAGGCTGTGTTGGATGCCACCGGTCATATGTAGTCGGCCGCAATAACTGTCATGGGATGTGCCCATGGGTGGCACCTAGATTGGGGCTTCGGTGGGCCAAAGAGCGTGCCTCCAGGAACCAACGCCCTTCACATGTGTCGCCCAACACCCTGGATTAGCTCTTTGAAGGCCTCCACATATGCACTGTATGTCTATTCACATACCAAGGTCGCCTCCAGCCCGATCCGCCACCTTTGGGAAGAGGGCTCCACTAGTGCAAGCAAGGTAGCAGGTCAAAAAAATGGGACTGAAGTGTGTCACCCACAAATATACATATAATAATGTTTTTTTAAAAAAATAGTCAGTTGCATGAGTTGTCTGGTTCAGATGTTAATGATGTCTGATGGGTTACCAAACACACCCAAATGAGTACCAGGAGAAAAAAAAAGAGGGGATCACAAGGCCTCTACATGCACACTGTATGTCTCTTCACATACCAAGGTCGCCTCCAGCCCGATCCGCGACCTTCAGGAAGAGGGCTGCACTGGTGCAAGCAAGGTAGCGGGCCAGAAAAATGGGAACTGAAGTGTGTCACCCACAAATATACATATAATATTTTAAAAAAAATAGTCAGATGCATGAGTTGTCTGGTTCAGATGTTAATGATGTCTGATGGGTTACCAAAGACACCCAAATGAGCATCAGGAGAGAAAAAAAATCAGGGGATCCCAAGGCGGTGACAAGGGTTGACGGCTCCTCCCCTGGCGACGCCGCTAGTCCGACCTACCTCTAATGGACTCTTAGCGCTTGGAAGGGTGGTGGATCTCGGCCTCTTGTTGATGGGAGGATTCCTGTTCCTTGTTTTAGCAAGTTTTTGTGTCTTAACGGAAATGGTGAGGCGGCGACTACATCCTAGCGCTAGCGGAGGGCGCATGGAGTTGAGTGTGGCAGATTTTATGGGATCTCGTTGATTTTCATCTTCGTTGCTGTCGTTGCAGGTCAGGCACTTTCTATCTACGGTCATCATCTTCGATGATGATTGCTACCCTGGTTCACTGGTCCTTTCTCCTTTGAGATCTTAGCACGGCAACTTCTCGTATATCTACTACAACAAGCTCTACTATGACAAGCTTTGCCCGACTCAGCGAGGGATGAGCGCGAGAACGGTGGAGCGCCTTTGGCTCACTCTAGAACTAATTGTACTTTTTTTTCTTTCAGAGTTTTTTTGTACCGCTGATGGTGAGTATTAATAGATTGGTAGATCTTTTTGGCAAAAATTAGATATTAGCAATTAAATAATTATTTATTTCTTTAAAACATAGCATGTACATAGCCCTGGACCAAGGTGTATCTCAATTTTTTTTATACCTCAAGGCAAGAACGGACTACTCCAATCTTAAAATACCCTCCAAAAACAATTCTGGTTTTGAAATATGAACCGGTAACTCTTGTCGTGAGGCCCATTGGTGCATAGCCGGCCTGTGGCCCATGGAACATAGCCTCGCTCCCACGCTGCAGCGCACTCAGTGCGGCCTATGAACACGCGTTTAGTACCACCTCGCATAAGGGGCATCTCTAGCCACCGTGACCGCAAATGCGTGGACCCTACTCTAGCGGGGCGACGCAAAGTGATCGGCCATCTGCGGAGACGCAAACCTGTTTTAAATATGCGCCTCGGATTCGTCTCTGCGGACGCTGCGCGGACGCGCAAAGTGTCGCTCGCGTGGACGTTTCATCGGGCTCGCATGGCAGAGCCTCAGCGACTGGCGCCGCTGCGTCGCTTCGGCAGTCTCCGCCACGTTAATGGCGATGCCTCGGCTGCCGAGCGGCCGTAGCCTACCTCCGCCAACCATATTAATGGCGACGCCACGCGTCCCGCGGCCATCGCCTGCCTCCGGCCTATATAAAGGGGGCGCGCGTTCTTCTTACTCATCCACTCCTCCAAAGAAACCCTAGCCGCCACAAAGCTTCACCGTAGCGCCGCCTAGGTGTTCCTGCGACGCAGCCAGCCCCGCGAGGAAGTCCATGGCGGGTCCTGGTGGCCGGCGAGGCCGCGGCCCGGGCGCCCCGGCCGAGGCGGGCCGTGGTGGAGCGCTACGGCCCAACGCTCGTCGTCGCATGCGCCCTCCTCGTCTTCGCAGGAGGATCGCTGCTTCGAGTTCCTCCTCCGTATCGACGACGACCCACTCGGCATCAAGCGGCTCCCGGACAAGTTCGCCGAGTTCATCGATGGAGTTGAGCCGGCGCATTTGCAGCTACGGGAGGTGATGACCCACAAGTATAGGGGGTGTATCGTAGTATCTTCGATAAGTAAGAATGTCGATCCCAACGAGGAGCAGAAGGTGTTGGCAGCAGTTTCGATGGAGGATTCACTGTAAATGCTCACGACAAGTATTCGGGGGGTTTTGATATTGCGATAAATAAAGTACAAGTAAATAAAATGCGAGAGAAATAATTGCAGCGAGTGGCCCAATCCTTTTTAGCACAAAGGACAAGCCGGTTTGTTTACTTATAATGACCAAACGTTCCCGAGGACACATGGGGATTTTAGTCTAGTGCTTTCGCTTCATGTAGCTAAATAATCTTCATTGTTTTGATAAGTGTTGTGTGGGTGAACCTATGCTAATGCACCGCCCTTCCTAGGACTAATACATACTTGTGATTATACCCCTTGCAAGCATCCGCAACTACAAGAAAGTAATTAAGATAAATCTAACCACAGCCTTAAACTCTGAGATCCTGCGATCCCTCCTGCATCGATATACTAACGGGGGCTCAGGTTTCTGTCACTCCGGCAACCCCGCAATTAGCAACCGAATACAAGATGCACTCCCTAGGCCCATAAATGGTGAAGTGTCGTGTAGTCGACGTTCACACGACACCACTAGAAGAATGACACCACAACTTAAATATCATAACATTGAATATTACTCAACCATAGTTCACTACTAGCATTTAGACTTCACCCATGTCCTCAAGAACTAAACGAACTACTCACGAGACATCATATGGAATACAATCAGAGGTGATATGATGATGAATAACAATCTGAACATAAACCTTGGTTCAATGGTTTCACTCAATAGCATCTACAACAAGTATAGAATAACACCGGGAGAGTTTCCCCTATCAAACAATCAAGATTTAACCCGAATTGCTACAGCGATGACGAGGTGCAGCGGTGGTGATGGCGGTGTAGATGGTGGAGATGATGATGATGATGATGGAGATGATGTCCCGCTCGATGACGATGGCGATGGCGTCGATTTCCCCTCCGGGAGGAATTTCCCCGGCGGATTCCTGCCGCCGGAGAGCTCTTTTCTCTCGTGTTCTCCGCCCGCAGAGGCGGTGAACCTCCGTGAGGTCCTCTCGTGGCTTAGGTTTTCGGGACGAAGGAGTACGCGAAGAAAAGGAGGCGAAAGAGGTGTGGGCCCCCAGAGCATAGGGTGGCGCGGCCAGGCCATGGGCCGCGCCGCCCTATGGTCTGGGCCCAGTGGCTCCTCTCTTCTTCCCCTTCCGCTCCCTCCGTCATCTGGAAAAATAGGAATTTTCGTGAAATTCCCTTCCACAGTTGATCTTCCGAAATATTGCGTTCTGACGGTGCTTTTTCCAGCAGAATCTGGCTCCGGTGCTTGATCCTCCAATGATGATGAAACATGCAAAATAGATGAAATAACATAAGTATTGTGTCCCAATATGAAATATATCAATGAATAACAGCAAATTATGATACAAAATAGTGATGCAAATTGGACGTATCAACTCCCCCAAGCTTAGACCTCGCTTGTCCCCAAGCGAAACTGAGCTCGATAAACAAGACCACATGTTTATGGAGTGAAGAGTCGATAAATAAAATACGGACAAGAAGCATCATATTCATTCACACAAGACATTCTAGTAAACAACTTCCTCATATAACTCATCTCGAAATAAGTAAAGAGAAATCACAAGTAAAGGTGCATAAGAAATCATAATTGGTGATGGCAAACTTTGTTCTTGGTCAGAGAACTACTAACGGATTGTACTTCTAAGCAAAGCTTTCATATTAGAATTTATAGCTGAGCCTTCATATTTAAACATGACAATCTCTTCATAATCATTGATAACTTCAAAGTCATATTCATTCAGATAAAATTGGTACTAAACAAGAAAGTATAAAAGACATGATTAACTGAATCATAGCATAAATGATTGGTTCACAACAACTCAATTGCTTGCTTGAGATAGAGGGAAATAGGTTTGACAGGCCCTTCGCAGAGGGAAGCAGGGATTAAATCATGTGCTAGAGCTTTTCAAGTTTTGAAATCATATAAAGAGCATAAAAGTAAGATTTTGAGCGGTGTTTGTTGTTGTCAACGAATGGTAGCGCACTCTAACCCCTTGCCAAACGAACCTTCAAAGAGCGGCTCCCATGAGGGACGGCATCTCTACCAGCAAGGTAGATCATCCCCTTCTCTTTTGTTTACACATGTATTTTAGTTTTATTATGGGTGACACTCCCCCAACCTTGGCTTTCTCAATCCATGGCTAACCGAATCCTCGGGTGCCTCCCAACATTCACATACCATGGAGGAGTGTCTATTGCAAAATTAAGTTGCTTACTGATAACTCAGAGCAAAACATGTGAAGAGAATTATTAATGAAAGTTATTAATTGGGGCTGGGAACCCCGTTGCCAGCTCTTATTGCAAAGTTATTGGATAAGCGGATGTGCCGCTAGTCCATTGGTGAAAGTCCGCCCAACAAGATTGAAAGATAAAACACCACATACTTCCTCATGAGCTATAAAACATTGACACAAATAAGGAGTAATAGTTTGAATAATTTAAAGGTAGCACATGAAGTATTTACTTGGAATGGCGAAAATACCATGTAGTAGGTAGGTATGGTGGACACAAATGGCATAGGTTTGGTCTAAGGTTATGGATGTATGAGAAGCATTTCCTCTCAATACAGGTCTTTGGCTAGCAAGGTTTGATAGCAAGCATAAAGGTTGAGGGAAACAAACAAATATACATATGATAGAAACAATCATGCATCTTTCTCATAAGCACAAGCAATTTTAACTTTAGAATACTAAGCATAGAGATAATAGAGTAACGTATCTAAGTGTATTTCTCTCTTTCATTAAACATCAAGATGTTGTTGCTATTGACCAATGCTAAGTTTGCCAAAACCAAATAGATTTACTTAATGCTCCCAAAGTGATATTAATACTCATGTCAAGAGTAATCATATAATAGAGATTGCAAACTAAAATAAGGTGTGCAAAAAGTAAATGATAAGACTTCTCATTAATATTCCATAACGATAACTCACACCAACGGATACATAGATAACTAACTAAGAGAGATACTTCCACATTGCATACTATTCCATATGATAACTTCCCTATTCATGATATGACACTACTTGATAGTAAAAGATAAAGGTAGTGATGATGTGATACCGCGGCACTCCCCAAGCTTGGAACAAACCAAGGGGATGCCAATACCGATGATGAATTACTCCTTCGGTGATGGTGGTGATGGATTCCTCTCGCGCTTCATAAGGATCTCCTTCAGCTTCAGCTTCTCAATTTTGTAATTCTGCACCAAAACCTGAAGAGACTCATTGTTACCCGAGTGTGGCGGTGACGGCCTTGCTGAGGTTTGAGTAATATTCCATTCTGCGAAGTCGCTTGTTCTCCTCCGAAGTATCTCCACTTCCCTTTTGAGAGCACGATATTGATCACAAAACTCATCAGAACCCGTATTGCTTCCTCCACACAAGGGAAAGAGTCGAGGTCTAGAGCAGGCGGAAGAGCTCCCTGCAAGTTATGAGAAAAAGAACGCCTAGTGTTAACCGATCCCACCAAGATTGGCTTACTCCTCGTAGTTTCCCACTCTCCTTTTGCCGATGTTATCTTCTCCTTCTCCTTATTGATCCTTTCATCCAACTCTTCCCTCCAAGGCCCCTTGTCTTTGTTGTTGGAGACCATGGTGCTTCTAGATCAAAACAAATCCAGAAAACAGCTTGAAACAAAACACGACGAGAAAACGATATTACGGACCTCCAGGTCCGGGGATTATATAGCAAATATTTTTACGACAAAAGGACGGTTCCAGGCCGAAACGAGTGGAAACGGGACGCCGAGGGGCTGTCACCATAGGTCGGCGCGGCCAGGGGGGGGGCCCGCGCGGCCGTGGTGACGGGCCCTCGCGCGTCTTTTCCACTCCGTTTCGATTCCGTAATTTTTCATATTTTCTAAAAACAGCGAAATAATGTTCGGAAAGGTAAACGCGGACTTTTTATTACTGTATGTTACCTATTCAAAGTCCAGTTCTGGACTGTCAATTTGTCCTTTGATGAAAGCCTCCGTGTTTCCACTTGAATAATATCAACATCAACATTATAAGAATCGCCCGAGATATAATGCTTGAGTCTTTGTCCATTCACCACTTGCGTGGCATTGCCTTGGAGAGAGCTAATTTTAATTGCTCCTGAACGATACACCTCCTCAACAACATATGGTCCTTCCCACTTCGAGAGTAATTTCCCTGCAAAGAATCTGAGACGAGACCGATATAATAGAACTTGATCTCCAACATTAAATTCTCTTTTGATGATCCTTCTATCATGCCATTTCTTAACTTTTTCTTTAAAGAGTTTAGCATTTTCATAAGCTTCACTTCTCCATTCATCTAGAGAACTTAATTGCAGCAACCTCTTATTACCGGCTAATTTAGGATCTTTATTCAGTTCTCTAACAGCCCAATAAGCTTTGTGCTCTAGTTCTAAAGGCAAATGACAAGCTTTTCCATAAACCATTTTATAAGGTGACATTCCCATAGGATTTTTATAAGCAGTTCTATAAGCCCATAGTGCTTCTTTCAATTTGCTAGCCCAATTCCTCATAGATTTATTAACAGTCTTACCCAGGATAGCTTTAATCTCTCTATTTGATAATTCTACTTGACCACTAGTTTGAGGGTGATAAGCGGAAGCAATTCTATGATTAATACCATACTTAGCAAGAGTTTTTCTAAAACCTCCATGAATAAAATGAGAACCTCCATCAGTCATAATATATCTAGGTACTCCAAATCTAGGGAATATAACATCTACAAGCATTTTTATAGAGGTCTCTCCATCAGCACTCCTTGTAGGTATAGCTTCTACCCATTTAGTAACATAATCAACAGCGACAAGTATATGAGTATTACCGTCTGAAGAAGGGAAAGGACCCATGAAGTCGAATCCCCAACAATCGAATGGTTCAATAACAAGAGTATAATTCATAGGCATTTCATTGCGTCTAGAGATATTACCAACTCTTTGACATTCATCACAAGATAAAATAAATTTCCTTGCATCTTTGAAGAGTGTTGGCCAATAAAACCTGATTGTAGAACCTTTTGCGCGGTTCTATCTCCAGCGTGATGTCCTCCATAAACACTTCCATGACATTTATTCAATATCTCCTGTTGTTCATATTCAGGAACACATCTTCGCATAATACCATCCACTCCTTCTTTATATAAGTGTGGGTCATCCCAAAAATAATGCCTCAAGTCATAAAAGAATTTCCTCCTTTGCTGAGCTGAAAAGGTTGGAGGCAAATACTTCGAAACAATAAAGTTAGCATAATCTGCATACCAAGGGCTCTCTCGCGAGCTCACCTTTATTACAGCCAATTGTTCATTTGGAAAACTATCATTAACAGAACAGGATCATAAGCAATATTTTCCAATCTAGACAAATTATCAGCAACAGGATTATCAGCACCTTTCCTATCTATAATATGTAAATCAAATTCTTGCAACGAAGTACCCATCTAATAAGCCTTGGCTTAGCATCTTTCTTTGTCATAAGGTATCTAATTGCAGCATGATCAGTATGAATTGTAACTTTCGAATCAACAATATAAGGTCTAAACTTATCACAAGCAAAGACTACAGCTAACAATTCCTTTTCAGTTGTAGCATAATTTCTTTGAGCAGCATCAAGAGTCTTACTAGCATAATGAATAACATTTAATTTTTATCTACCCGCTGTCCAAGAACAGGCCTACAGAAAAATCACTAGCATCACACATAATTTCAAAAGGCAAATTCCAATCAGGAGGTTCGACTACAGGAGCAGTTGTTAAGGCTTTCTTTAGAGTTTCAAAAGCTTCCTTACAATCATCATCAAAAACAAAAGGTACATCTTTTTGAAGAAGATTAGTAAGAGGCTTTGAAATTTTAGAGAAATCTTTAATAAATCTCCTATAAAACCCAGCATGACCAAGAACACTACGAATACCTTTAACATCCCTCGGATAGGGCATCTTCTCAATTGCTTCAACTTTAGCTCTATCAACTTCAATACCTCTCTCGGAAATTTTATGTCCCAATACAATTCCTTCATTAACCATAAAGTGGCATTTCTCCCAATTAAGAACAAGGTTAGTTTCACATCTCTGCAAAACTTTATCGAGGTTTCGCAAGCAATTATCAAAAGAATTCCCATAGACAGAAAAATCATCCATGAACACCTCTACAATACTTTCGCAAAAACCATGAAAAATAGCAGACATGCATCTTTGAAAAGTGAGCATTACATAAACCAAAAGGCATACGCCTATAAGCATAAGTTCCATAAGGGCAAGTAAAAGTGGTTTTCTCTTGATCTTTAGCTTTAACAGCAATTTGTGAAAACCCAGAATAACCATCAAGAAAGCAAAAATGAGTATTTTTAGACAACCTCTCTAGCATTTGATCAATAAAGGGTAAAGGGTAATGATCTTTCTTAGTAACTTTATTAACTTTTCGAAAATCAATGCACATTCTATAACCTACAACTATTCTTTGAGGAATAAGCTCATCATTATCATTAGGCACAACAGTCATTCCTCCTTTCTTAGGAACACAATGCACAGGACTAACCCATCTACTATCGCAATAGGATATATAATACCTTCAAGGAGTTTTAATACCTCGTTCCTTACCACTTCCTTCATCTTCGGAATTAGACGACGTTGATGTTCAACAACAGGCTTTGCATCTTCTTCCATATTAATAGCATGTTGGCAAATAGAAGGAGAAATCCCTTTCAAATCATCAAGAGTATAGCCAATAGCTCCTCGGTGTTTCTTCAATATTTCCAATAACCTTTCTTCCTCAACCTCTGAAATCTTAGAACTAATAATAACAGGATATATTTTCTTATCATCAATATGAGCATATTTAAGATTATCAAAAGGCTTTAAATCAAAAACAGGATCTTCCTTTGGTGGCGGTGTTGTACCCAAATCTTCCACCGGTAAATCATGCTTGAGAATAGGTTGGCGAAGAAAAATTTCCTCAAGCTCATCTCTTTCTTTCCTAAAAGCTTCACTTTCACTATTCTCCAAATGTTGCTGCAAAGGATTATTAGGAACAAGAACAATAGATGCACACTGCTCCATTTTAAAATCATTACTAGGCAAGTCAACTTTATAAGGAGTTTTGGTAAATTTAGAAAAGTTAAATTCATAAGGTTCACCAGCAAATCTAGTCAAAATTTTCTCTTTCTTACAATCTATAATAGCTCCACAAGTATTTAGAAAAGGTCTACCAAAAATGATAGGACAATGATCACTAGCAGCAGAACCAAGTACCAAAAAGTCAGCAGGATATTTAATCTTACCACATAGAACTTCCACATCTCGAACAATACCAATTGGAGAAATAGTTTCTCTATTAGCCAGATGAATAACCACATCAATATCTTCAAGTTCACAAGAACCAATTTCGTGCATAATCTCCGTGTAAAGCTCATAAGGAATAGCACTAACACTTGCACCAATATCACATAAACCATAATAGCAATGATCACCAATTCTAACAGATAGCATAGGAACACTAACTTGTTTGGATTTATCGGATGTGAAACAATATTAGAAGCATCTTCACAGAAAATAATATGACCATCCTCCACATTTTCAGTCACAAGATCTTTAACTATTGCAACAGCAGTTCAATTTTAATTTGTTCCTCAGGTTCTTTAGGTTTCTTTTCACTTTTATTAAGCGCACTAGATATGACAGAGTACTCCTTCATTTTAGCAGGGAAAGGAGTTTTTTCAATGTAAGCTTCAGGAATAACATTATCAACAGTTTCAACCACTACACATTTGTTTACGGATGAATCAATTTTATCTTTATACGGTTCATGATACTTATCAAAATTCTTCTTAGGCAGTTCATAATGAGAGGCAAAAGCTTTATAAAGATTTGCAACAACTTGGGAATCAAGACCATATGTAGCACTCATATTACGAAATTTATCAGTATCCATAAAAGCTTCAATGCATTTATAATCATAAATTATACCTGATTCTCTATCTTTGTCGTTCTCCCATCCTTCAGTATTTTCTTGGATCCGATCAAGAAGGTCCCTTTTAAACTCTTCATTCTTGCGTGTAAATGATCCAGAACAAGAAGTATCCAGCAAGGTCTTGTCTTGAAAAGAAAGTCTTGCATAGAAATTATCAATAATAACATTACCAGGAAGCTCATGAATGGGGCATTTGAGCATTAAAGACTTCAATCTCCCCAAGCTTGGGCAATACTCTCTCATCATGAGGCCAGAAATTATATATGCGGTTCCGATCTTTGTGAATTTCACTTGGAGGATAAAATTTGGAATAAAATAAAGGCACAATGTCCTCCCAATCAATAGAATCACCATTCTTCAGCAATTTATACCAGTGCGCCGCTTTACCAGACAGCGATATAGTGAATAGTTTCTTCCTAACTTCATTCATAGAAATACCTGCACATTTGAATAACCCGCATAATTCATGCAAAAACAATAAATGATCACCAGGATGGACAGTTCCATCGCCTTCATAGCGGTTATCCATAACACGTTCAATAATTTTCATAGGTATTTTATATGGTACTACTTCCTCACTGGCGCTTCATCCACTACCGTTGCAGTAGTAGTAGATTTCCCAAATAGAAATTGAAGAGAAGATCTCTCCATAATGATTTATAGCAGCAGGCAGAAATAAAATCAGCACAAACAGTAAAGGTTTTCCTTACCAATTCCACTTACCAATAGCGCTTCACTGGCAACGGCGCCTAAAATAGTCTTGATGACCCACAAGTATAGGGGTGTATCGTAGTATCTTCGATAAGTAAGAATGTCGATCCCAACGAGGAGCGAAGGTGTGGCACAGTTTCGATGGAGGATTCACTGTAAATGCTCACAGACAAGTATTCAGGGGTTTTGATATTGCGATAAATAAAGTACAAGTAAATAAAATGCGAGAGAAATAATTGCAGCGAGTGGCCCAATCCTTTTTAGCACAAAGGACAAGCCGGTTTGTTTACTTATAATGACCAAACGTTCCCGAGGACACATGGGGATTTTAGTCTAGTGCTTTCGCTTCATGTAGCTAAATAATCTTCATTGTTTTGATAAGTGTTGTGTGGGTGAACCTATGCTAATGCACCGCCCTTCCTAGGACTAATACATACTTGTGATTATACCCCTTGCAAGCATCCGCAACTACAAGAAAGTAATTAAGATAAATCTAACCACACCTTAAACTCTGAGATCCTGCGATCCCTCCTGCATCGATATACTAACGGGGGCTCAGGTTTCTGTCACTCCGGCAACCCCGCAATTAGCAACCGAATACAAGATGCACTCCCTAGGCCCATAAATGGTGAAGTGTCGTGTAGTCGACGTTCACACGACACCACTAGAAGAATGACACCACAACTTAAATATCATAACATTGAATATTACTCAACCATAGTTCACTACTAGCATTTAGACTTCACCCATGTCCTCAAGAACTAAACGAACTACTCACGAGACATCATATGGAATACAATCAGAGGTGATATGATGATGAATAACAATCTGAACATAAACCTTGGTTCAATGGTTTCACTCAATAGCATCTACAACAAGTATAGAATAACACCGGGAGAGTTTCCCCTATCAAACAATCAAGATTTAACCCGAATTGCTACAGCGATGACGAGGTGCAACGGTGGTGATGGCGGTGTAGATGGTGGAGATGATGATGATGATGATGGAGATGATGTCCCGCTCGATGACGATGGCGATGGCGTCGATTTCCCCCTCCGGGGAGAATTTCCCCGGCGGATTCCTGCCCGCGGAGAGCTCTTTTCTCTGGTGTTCTCCGCCCCGCGAGGCGGCTGTAACCCTCCGTGAGGTCCTCTCTGTGGCTTAGGTTTTCGGGACGAAGGAGTACGCGAAGAAAAGGAGGCGAAAGAGGCTGTGGGCCCCCAGAGCATAGGGTGGCGCGGCCGGCCATGGGCCGCGCCCCTATGGTCTGGGCCCACAGGGCTCCTCTCTTCTTCCTCCCCCGTCATCTGGAAAAATAGGAATTTTCGTGAAATTCCCTTCCACAGTTGATCTTCCGAAATATTGCGTTACGGTGCTTTTTCCAGCAGAATCCTGGCTCCGGTGCTTGATCCTCCAATGATGATGAAACATGCAAAATAGATGAAATAACATAAGTATTGTGTCCCAATATGAAATATATCAATGAATAACAGCAAATTATGATACAAAATAGTGATGCAAATTGGACGTATCAGGAGGCCAGCTGCAACTTCTGCCGCTGGACCGTGGAGGTCTTGTTCGACGGGCAGGGCAAGCTGTACCTGCACACGGGGTGGGACAAGTTCGCCGTGACCTCGCGCTCGAGCCTGGCTGCCAGCTCACCTTCCTCTACGAGGAGGACGACGAGATGATCGTCAAGGTGTTCGATGACACAGCCTGCCGCAGGCACTACCACACCGGCGAATCCGGCTCACACACCGATAGTTAGAACTTAGAGTGTTCTTTCTTTGCAGCGAATCTGGCCACTTGCCAGACGAAGCCAGTAGTGGAGATTTCCGTCTGTTCTTCCTCGGTAGAACGAACAAGCCGTCCCAAGCTGAATTTTCCAGTTTGTGTGACTGGGTGTGCCCTCGAATGTTCTTTCTTGGCAGCGAACAAACGGAAATCAACACAACTGGTTTCTATTTTTAAAATGTTTTTATTTGTGTCAACCATGGTTCAGACTATGTATTAGTTTGTGTAAACCATGTTCCAAACTATGTATTAGTTTGTGTAAAATAATGTTCCAATATGTAATATTCGGAACTATGTTCAAATGGAAAAGAGAAAAAAAACGAAAACATAAAATGCGGCCGCTGGAGCCAATCTCAGACGCAAACGGACGCGCGGACAAAAACGGTCATCTCAGCGTCCGGGAAGCGACGCAAACGGATACGCGCGGACAATAAAATGCGTCGGGAGATGTCCTAATACAGAGATGTTAGCAGCGCGGGTTAAGGAAAAAAACCAGCCAAAACGGACATACGGTTTTCTTGTCGCGTGGGAACGGACGATGTTCGGCTATCTAGTATGTTTCCTGCCCGGTTTTTTCTAGCGAGAGACGAAGTTTAGGTTTTTTGGTTACTAGTTTTCTTTAGCGATCGAAAATACCAACTATGGATTGGTTTATTTGATGTACCAAATTGGTTTTTTTTGACCTATCATCATCATCGATTCTTTATTAGTAGAGACTAGCACAAAAGCCCGTATGTTGCTACGGATCAAACCTCAAAATTATGAGAGGACAAACATAAATATCCTTGTATATTTCTATCTTGGTGTAACCATCGTTTCTCACCGGGTACATTCCTCCTTTATTATAGGAGACATAATACGATCGGAAGTAATTCAACGGAACAAGAAAATCAATCTCATGACTAAAATAACAACTTCAACGTCACCAATAAGAGTTATCTCATCAAATAACAGGATTCTTAAAAGCTCAAAATAAAATGAGAAAAATAATCTGACAAAAAATAGCAAATTGCTTGTGTGTACCATATATACCTCGAGCGCATGTTGCCGTGCACCCGAAAGGGTTGATATTTCTGTGGCAGACTCCAATGTTGCCATGAATGTAAATCTAGTGCCCCGCATATCTGCCACAAAAATAAATGTTGTGATAGTTCATGAAAGACCTAATCGATTTGGAGCTAGCTAGCCAAGGTTGTTTGAAAGGAACTACGTCCCCATGCAACAGAACATGCTAGTCTTTGTCAAGAACTGAAGGTGTTGTAAAATGGTCACATCAAGATCACATTAGACAATAGACACAAGTTTCAAGTATGCACACGGAAATATAGCGATGGTCATAGTCACAAGGAAATCCATTAAGGTTATATAGAATATCCACAATATAGTTGCTTTAAGAAAATATGCCCAATATAGTTGTTTAAAATGCAGAGTTGGCTCAAGACAATAAAACAATGCCATAGTAGACCTAACAAAATAAAACTCAGCCTGAAATTGTCGCAACTAACCTGCAAGATAATCCCAAATGAACCTTGACCAACAATACTCAGCCATGTACCTGTAAGCCACGTAAACTGCCAAGGAGAATAGACTAATTTTTGAAAGCCAGCATCTGGAGAGATTAGCAAGAATGCAGGCACTTTGAGTATTTGGCACACCCGAATTATGCTGTTGGCTTCTAATGATGGAATCATGCGCGTAGAGCTGCAGATGAACACAATATGAAGAAAAGGCCGGTAATCCTAATCAAATGCGACTGGCAGATGGATGAGCTTGTGCGGTTCCTTCCCTGCAGAATTCACTTGCTCATAATCTCTCTTTGACATTCACAGCCCCGTACATCAGTTGTACAATCACTCTCAAAATTAACTTGAACATGGCGACTGGAGCAGCATATCGATGCCTTCTTTCAGAGCTAGCTCTCGTTGTTCAGGCAATTGGCAAAGGTGCTGGCAGCCGAGAAGATCACGCTGCAGTCTGAATTTCTATCGGTTGATATATGTTGCGCCTTCAGGTAATTAAGACTCCCCGTCCGTGGAACGCACCGATCCGTTGCTCCCATAATACTCCATGAGGGCAGGCTGAGCCGAGCATTCTCTCCTCCACCTCTTCGCCAACAACCATTTACTCCTCCACCCGGCGTCGCATTATTCTCCTCGGTGGCCTCTGCCAGCGCTGGCTGGCGCGAGCATACAAAAACGAATCACAATATATACTTTGGGGGTGATGGATGGAGCAGGCAGGGGACACAATTCCCCCAGAAAACTGGCGACGCGAGCACGGCTGTGAGTTCTCGGCTCGTTGGCTCAGATTCCAGCAGGGCCGGCCGTTGCCTCACGGCGACAGCAGAACCGAGCACCGTCCATGCGTCCGCCTCCTTGTTCGTGATGTTGAGCAACCACACCTAACTCTTCACCCAGCGGCCCAGTCCAATCTGGTGGCTCCAAATTTCAGCGCGTTCTCTCCTGCCGCCATGACCTCGCCTCGTCCGGCCGCGAGATCGAAAGTCATTATTTGCCCCAACTCTGCCCATGGACTTTGTCTTTTCTCGTCTTGCTATTGGCGGATCAACGTGGGGAACATGCCTGATTCATCTACCTTGCCAGGCTCTGGTACCCTGCCATGGAAGCCCTTTGTTGTCAATGTCCGTGACCCTGCTGACCGCGGACGCAGAGGATTGCCATGCTCCACCCTATCGGCCCCTCTAGTCGGTAATGTTTCCCGTGCACCTCGGCCGCAGGCCCCGTCGCCTTCCTCCGCGACACATGCAGAAAACGGAAGTCGATGCAGCACGCCGCGGTACTCGCACGTCCGCATCTCCTTGCCCAGCTCGCCGCATACCTCGGTTGCGAGGAGTTTGGCATTTCGTCGACCACCACAAGGGTAGCGACTTGGACGCGTTCTGTGGAGGCCATCTTGCGAGCTGCCATAGGTATATGTGTCTCCTCGCGAGCATTCCGCTTCGGCATAGCCGTCGGTGTCGAGCCCAGTGCTTTCCTCTTCTTCTTGTTGGCCTCCGCCTCGGTGAGAGCCTCCATGGACCATCGGAGCTACGGGCGGGCGACCAACCTTTAAAGGAGGCCCAATGGCCTTGTCACCCTTGTTGGCGGCCTTCGCCGATGTCCCCATCGCCCGCACCAATGCACCATGTTGGTGTTCCCTATCCGCTTCCGCGGCAAAGGTGGCATCGAACTGACAGGAAACTTCAATGGGGGGCCGGTGATAAACGGCGACCAATCTAGACGCCAGTGTCGGGCAGGACGGCAGGAGAAAAAGAAGAGAGGTCCTAACCAAAACCATGGTCAAGTCTCGCCCTAACCAAAACAATGGTCTCCATCGGTACACGAACAGGGCCGGCCCTGAGGGGGGGCGGGAGGGGCGGCCGCCCTGGGCCCGTGAAACTAAGGGGCCCCTGCCCAGGCATGTGCAAGCAGGATCACCCATACAACAACTGCCGGCGGCGCCATTAGAAGTTCTTCTACATCTCAGAGGAAGAAGAAAACTGAAACGTTATTTACCTTACCGAACCGGGCCTTGTGCTTAATTTAGGCCTATAGAGTCGCATGATATGTTCAAGTGGTGGTGGGCCACACCAAGATGGGCCATACTGCAGACCAAGAGTGACCAGTTTACAAAAAGGAGCGTTCCGCTCAATGAGAGGGAACAGGAGCGCAACAATGGTTCAACCTAGAACTTATAACATGGCATGTGAAAAAAAAAACTTATAACATGGAATCAACCACTAATAAACATGAAGAGTAGCAGAAGAGACAAGAGTATTGGCCATGCCGTCGCTACTTCACTATCTGCACCACTAGCCCGACTCTGGTCGTGCGTGTCGCTTGGGCTACCTGCCACTTCACTTAGTTGCTCTTTTTTTTTTTCATTTTCTTGTCGTTGTCTTTTTGAGAATCAGGTACGTACTAGCTTTGTTAATATATTTGTGTCGGCTGATTATAGTTGTTATCTAGTTGTGTTTTTATTGTCACAATACTTGTTCTTCATGCTATCAATTGGCCATGTAAAAAAAAAGCTCGTCCTCCGCCACTGCTTGCTAGAGCGGTTTGTCTTGATGTACCATAAATATTTTTTTGTTTCATATCCTATGTGATTACCCCTACTTTGCTGCATGCGACCAATGCTTGATCTCCTATGCACCCTGGCTGGAGATGTGGTATCACCACACCCACGTGGCCACGCCGAGAGGAGACCACCCGCCATTGTGGTGACATGATTTCGGAGAATGTATATGGCTCAAATTATGTGTATGTTAGTCCAATCATTAAATTTTTAGGGGACGCAATGGCTAGTGAATTTGTATATCTTATTTTTTTAAGGGCCCATATTCTAAATTTCGCCCCGGGCCCCTAGAAAGTCAGGACCGGGCCTGTACACGAATCCCTCACGCCCTTTCCGGACAAAATAGATATACGCATTTTTGGAACCTAGGTATTGCGGAATCCGACTAAACTTACTCTGCTACTAAGATACATAGTTGCTCGTTAACTAAGTTGCAAAAATGGCGGGAGGAATGAGTTTTCTTTAGACTGTTCATATGAAACTTATATATTTTTTCTAACCTGAAATCTTACGAGCGGGCGCATGCCACACAAACGTCACGGGCACACGCACTAGGCCACAGGCTGTTGCGTCCCACTGGTAGGCTAGCTAATGTTAGGTGTCGTTTTTAAAAAAGCTATAACTTTTAAACCGTGCGATGAAATTACAATTCGTTTTCACTTTTAAAATCTCCACGATGAGAGCTTCAAAACTAGACCACATTTTCATATGTTTCGACGAATTTTTTTAACAAGCAACTTTGATGCGCGACAGAGCAACTTTATTTTGCAAGAAAACAACTTTGGTGTGCGACAAAGCAACTTTGGTGTGCAACGAACATGAACACTTTTTGATACACGAAGGCACAACTTTTGTGCCCGACAACAATTTTGGTGTCCATAGGAGTAATTTGAATGTGTGACGAAGCAACTTAAGTGCCCCGCGGAGGAACAATCGTGCCCGGCGACGCAGTTTTCGAACCCTGGAGAGCAACTTTGACGCCCGAACGAGCAAAATTAGTGTCCTGCAGAGCAACTTTAGTACTCGACGGAGCAAATTTGGTTTGTGACGGCCCAATCTTGGCGTCCAGTGAAGCAACTTTGGTGCCCACCGAATAAATTTTGACGGATGGTTGAGCAACTTTGGCGTTCAGCAATGCAACTTTTATTGTGAATGTAGATTTACGTTGTGCAGCAAAGTTGCTTCCCCCAACACTAAAGTTGCATAGTCTCGCATTATAATTGCTTTGTCGCACATAGAAGTTGCTTTAGAAAAAACTTCATCAAAATACATAGAAACGAGATCTAGTTTTGAAGAGCTCACCGCAAGAAATTCAAACGTGAAAGCGGATTCTAATTTCGACATCTAGGGCAAAAGTTATATGCTTTTAAACATTTTAAAAGGATAATTAATGTGCATGATGTCATCATAGTGCATGTGCTACAATCACTGGATGTCTAACCATAAATAATAGGTGTTCACACGGACAAAACTAGTCCGGCTTCCTTTTTTGGTTGAGTGCTCAGATGTACTAATGGGCACGCGGCCGCTCCCTAGACTCATCCTATAAGCTACTTACTTTTAAATTTAATTATGAAAATTGAACACACGTGGCATTCTCTACATGTAAAAAATATTATTTGATTTTTTAAGATTTAAAATATGAATTTTTAGCCTGCATGGTAAACCGGGTTGGGTTCAGTTGGACCCGGGTGCCCGTGTGTATTTCTAAAAAAAACAGAGGAAGAATCGGCCACGTACTGACCGACCGAATTCCCGTCCATGTTGTATATTTGCTGGGTCTCACCTGCACGCACGGGATTTTTTTAAGCAAGGCAAAATACGTGCCATTCTTATTGAATAAGGAAATTTAATTTTAGAAGATTTACAAACCGTCTCGGCTATAAGCCAAGATCAAATACTAGAAACAACTACTTTCACGGTATTACATTACTTAGAGCATTCGCCCTAGCTAGTGGCCACATTTTCACCTCCCCTTTCATTTTCGCCACAAGCATAGGGAAGGTGACGGACTTGTTAAAGAATACCCCTAGCATTTTCTTGTTGTTTTTGCGATCTAAAATCTGGTGCCATATGCATAAAACTATATTGTAGTAATTGTTTTGATATGCTAGATGTTCGTGATACACTACAGCATGCTATTTGCAAATTAATTTCACATAATAATTGTGTAGTATTATTATTATTTGGGGATCTATGGAAGCACAAACCTATTTATTTAGATAAAAGGCTCGTATAGCTTGATTTTAAATTAATAAAACCTTCAGGTTCAAATTACAACACCAATCGACGTTGCAGTTACCAGCTTACAAAATAAGTTTTTCGATAAAGGATGATTTATTACTTTGAAAAAGCAATTACATCCAGCCTATGCATAACCAGGATGCACACAGCCGTTTATATGTCTCGAGTCAACAGATAAAATAAAAGGCGAAATACATATCGGAACGATGAATCATATAACGCCTAGGATGTGGGTGGTGCTGTAATCCGTAAACTATGCTGCCACCCATGTAGGGAAAAAGTATCCCTTAGCCGTAAGACCTCCGTAAACAGCTCTCGGTTCTCCACACGAAGACGAACGGAGAAAATACATCTGTAGATGACATGCAAAATTGAACAATTTTTATCATTAAAAATCTTGTCATTTCTACATAGCCAAAGCGCCCAGATAACTGATAGCGCCCCCACCCTAAGGAGCAACTTAAACCTTGAATCAATACCATGAAGCCAATTGTCAAAGACATTGGCTACACTAGTCGGAGGATACAGGCTAGAAGCTACTTGGATGATCGACCATATAGATCTCGCAACTTGGCATTGGAAGAATAGGTGTTTAATAGTTTCATCATGATGACAGAAAACACACCGTGTACTCCCATGCCAATTTCGCTTAACAAGATTATCTTTGGTGAGGATAACCCCTCGACGAAGATACCATCCAAAATTTTTAATTTTTAATGGTATTTTCATCCTCCAAATTGTTTTATTATTATCAACTGGTATGTCAGAATGAAGGATCACATTGTATAACGATTTTACTGAGAAAGTGCCATTTACATGTAGATTCCATCTGAATTCGTCCGGTTCAGTCGATAGTTGTATATCTTCTAACCGGTGAATTAAAGAATTCCATGCCACTAGCCTTTGTCCAAGTAAGACTCGTCTGAACGTCACATTCGGAGGTGAGGTAGCCATTACCGTAGCAATGGTATCACCCTTGCGACGAACAATACTATACAAGGCAGGATACTGTTCACATAAGGGTGCATTGTCTAACCAATTGTCTTCCCAGAACCGTATCTGTGCTCCATTCTTAATCGAGAAAGTACCATGGCGAAAAAAGACATTTTTCGTCGCCATAAGACCAGCCCAGAAGTGTGAATCCCCAGGTTTCCAAACCACTTGGGATAGTGTCTTCGAGCCGATATATTTTCTCTTGAGAATATTTTGCCAAATCCCATCTTCGGTAAGAAGCTTAAACAGCCATTTACCAAGCAGAGCTGAATTCTTGACCTCCAGGTCATGAACTCCAAGCCCGCCTTGATCCTTGGGACTACAAACTATACTCCATTTAACCAGCCGATATTTCTTTTTCTCGTTGTCCCCTTGCCAAAAGAATCTGGATCGATAATAATCGAGTGTGTGCAGAATTCCTTTCGGCAGAAGAAAGAATGATAACATATACAGTACCATATTTGTGAGTACCGAATTAATGAGTACCAATCTTCCTCCCAGGGACAACAATTTCCCCTTCCAGCTACTAAGGCGTTTTTGTAATCTTTCTTCCACAATTTTCCATTCAGCAATTGTAAGTCTCCGATAATGAATCGGAATACCCAAGTAGCGAATAGGAAATTGACCTTGCCCACAACCAAACAGCTCTGTATATAGAGCCGTATCATTTTGGGCATCACCGAAACAGAACAGTTCGCTTTTATGGAAATTGATTTTTAAACCCGACAACTGCTCGAAAGCCGCCAAAATTAATTTGAGATTGCGAGCTTTTTCGAGATCATGATCCATAAAAAGAATTGTATCGTCGGCATACTGAAGGATAGATAAACCCCCATCAACCAAATGTGGGATCACACCTTCAATCTGGCCATCAGACTTGGCCCGCTCAATGAGTATAGCCAGCATATCCGCTACAATGTTAAATAACATTGGAGATAACGGATCCCCTTGGCGTAACCCTTTTCGTGTTTGGAAATAGTGTCCGGTGTCATCATTAACCCGGATTGCCACACTACCTCCATACACAAAATCATTTATTAGAGCACGCCATTCAGGAGAAAAACCTTTCATCCTGAGTGTCTGCTGAAGGAAAGACCACTTGAGTTTGTCATACGTCTTTTCAAAATCTAATTTTAAAATAACCCCATGAAGTTTCTTAGTATGCATCGCATGTACCGTCTCATGCAAAACCGCCACTCCATCAAGGATATTCCTTCCTTGCATGAAAGCGGTCTGTGAGGGTTGGACAACATGTTCTGCAACCGTATTAAGTCTAATGGTGGCCACTTTCGTGAAAATTTTGAAACTTACGTTTAAAAGGCAAATAGGTCTATATTGTTGAATCCTTTCTGCCTCATTAACTTTCGGTAACAAAATTACTTCACCAAAATTTAGACGAAATAATTCTAGTTGTCCTGAGTGCAGAGCACTGAACAAATCCAGAAGGTCCAATTTAATAGTATCCCAGAATGTTTGATAAAACTCTGCTGGGAAACCATCTGGACCCGGTGCTTTGTTGCATTCCATTTGGAAAATAGCCTTCTGAACCTCTTCCTCAGAATAAGGTGCGGTCAGTAGGCCAAATTTCTTCCATAGATACTTGGGGTATGTCAGCTGTAAAGTTCTCGTTCAGGGAAAAAGAACTTTCCTCCGGAGGACCAAACAGACTCTTATAATAATTAGTAATGTAGGATTTAAGTTGCTCATGTCCTTCAATCAACCCTTCATCTTGTACCAGAGAATGAATACGATTTTTCCGATGTCTCCCATTGGCCACGCCATGGAAATATCGCGTATTTGAGTCTCCTTCCAATATGAATTGAGCTTTGGATCGTTGATACCATTTAAGCTCCTCTTCGCGGAGAAGATCCGCTATCTGCGCATTAGATTGATTCTTTAGTTCAATCTCATGCGGGGATAGCGGTCTTACCTCAGCAAAAGCTTCTAACTCATCTATCACATTTGATAAGCGAGCCTTCTCCTTTTTAAGAATACCAGCCGTATGGGCAGCCCAACCAGAGAGATGTTTGCGTAAAGCCCGCATTTTATTGTTCCATCTCAAAATTGGAGTGCTACCCCCGACGGGTCTTTCCCAAACCCTCTTAACCATCTCCTGAAAACCCTCTCGATGTAACCAACCAAGTTCAAACTTGAACGGTCGTTTACAAACCGATCGGGGATTCCCAGTAGTTAGAAGGATGGAGCATGGTCAGGCAATTTTTCGATACGTTCTAGTGCACGGACCGACACCATAGGGTATTTAACTTCCCAATCGGTATCCATCAACACGCGATCTAGTTTTTCGTATGTGGGTTCAGGCAAGCTGTTGGCCCAAGTAAATTGTCTACCGGACATAAACACCTCTCTTAAATCTAAGCTATCAATGACAGCATTAAATAAGAAAGTCCAATGTCCATCAAAAAAACCTTTACTTTTCTCGTGGGGAAATCTCAACAAATTAAAATCCCCTCCGATCAGAATGGGATGAGGATTATCTTTTGCGAGATTTACCAACTCACGTAAAAAGTCGGCCTTAAAGGCATCTTGGGCAGCACCATACACAGCGACCAAGGACCATACAAAACCATCAGCTTTGTTCTGAATGTCGAGTTTAATGTGATACTCTCCATCAGAACTAGCTAAGACAGTCATGGTATCTATACGGACGCCAAGTAAAATGCCCCCGACCTGCCACGAGGTGGGCGAGAGAACCACTGAAAGTTAATTCCTCCCGATAAACGGTCGAGAAAACTTTGTGAGAAGTTCCGCTTACCCGTCTCCGATATAGCAATAAAATCTAAATCATAATCTCTATAACTAGCGGCAATGTGAGAATGCTTAGCCAAGTCTCCAAGACCTCTGCTATTCCGAAACATGCCATTCATTGTGAAACTTTTTTAGATTTAGTAGTCTTGCTATACCTACGAGATTTCTTTCCAGCTGAAGATCTAGAGCCACGTGCAGAAGCCTTTAGATCATAGACTGAACTAAGCTCTGAGTGTTCTAAATCAACCTCTGTAATATTTCCAACTATAGCCGATAGAAGATGACCATCTAGGATGTCATCATCTTCATCATCGTCTATGGTGGAGGTCTCTAGCCCAGTGGAGACATTCGGAACAACCGTTAAACGGTCAAGCTCAATCTGTCTCAACACATTTGCCGAAACCGAAATCTCATCAGACCGACACCCCAACGAAACGCCTAAACTATTTAAATTAGATGAAATGCGAGAATCGGAAAAAGAAGTAAACGACTTGACTGGTTGTTTAATACCTGCTGTGTCGAGGTTCTTCTCCGCCTTGCGCCGCATTGCCCTCTGCATGAAGTCCTCATCTGTTGGCCCGGCCCCATCCTCCGCAAGCGCATACCTCCCACTCCTCCTCACCGTTGGCTGAACAACGGGTGGAGGGCAAGTGAGGCGAGGCTGCTGTAAGACGGGGGCAGGCAACGGCGAACTCGAGCGTGAGGTAGCTGGTGTCGGTGTCGATGCAGAACATGTCGCCGCGGGGGTAGATGGCGATGGAGACCCCTGCGACGGATCCTTCCGCAGCGAAGATGAACACCTTGGCGAGCTGGGCGGCGACGAAGGGTTGGAGAAGTGCCTCAACGCCTCAGGGGAGGCGGATACACTCCCCATCCCTTGAAAAAGGACAATCAAAAACAAGACAAGAACGACTACAGCATGCTATGATAGGACAATTCGATTCTTGAGGTCTTCGTCTCGAGCCGTTGAAGAGCATGGGAAGTCGCCGGCGGAATCTCGACCAAACTGACATCACAAGTGCAACCTCCAGTCATACAGAGACCACGTAGTAGGGAACCAAGAGAACGATGCAGGTAGAGGCCTGAAGAGAAAACACCATCAAGAATGGAACGACACAAATGTGACACCATTGATCGATCGAACGAGGGTCTAGGTTTTCACCTAGAGACATCAGCCATGATGGGAGAAAGCAAATGCTCTTCGATGACGCCTCCAAGGAGAGGAATGGCTCCGGAGGGCGTCACCATCATCAGCGTGGAACATACTAGGCATGGCTTTCGCCTGATGCATCGGCTTTCTCCACACATCCACCACTCCAATAAGATTCCCGAAACACCCAAAGGTAGCCACCCGGCCCTGTTTGGAAGTCGCAAGCCATAGCCACGGTCCGACCCCTGGCCAGAACCGATGGTGGCGGCGCCATCAAACATGCCCGCATGGGGACAAACCCCAGCCTGCCGCTGCATCGACAACGACGTGCCTTTGACCACAACCACATCGCTCGGTGAACATAGCACCAAGATGTGCGGCGACTCCATGAGGAGATTGGCCTCCCAAACAGTCCACTAGGAGGCAAAACGAGGGCACCGACGGAAAAATGAGACCAATACCAAAGAGGCACGAAGGAAGCAGCAAGAGTTCACTGATTTATACTCAATAGGCGTTGGTTACGCCTTGACTATCTACAAATATCTCATATTTCTCCCATTAAAATTTTCTAATTAATCGATGATCTACAAATACACGCGACTAATAAATCGGACCGGATGGACTGTTTCTCACTCGTCGAGGTAATAACATGTGCAATGTCTTTGCCGACAGTTTTCTTTCCCAAAAAAAAGTGCAATACCAGTATGAATTACTAATAATTTGACAAACAATTACGAAGCAGTTCCTTCTTTTTATGAAGTTTGTGTTAGAGTACGGCCGCACGGCTCCTGGTCATCTTGGCGTTCACGTCAAGGCCTCCACAAGATCTCCTATAGCTGGCACTCTGGCAGGTTATCTGATGTATATGGTAACTGAATCTCTGATTAACTATGTGCATGTACTATATATACACATGATATGAGATTGACGAGGCGTGTAATCTGCAGCCCGTCCTTTTACAATTTGCATGGTATCAGAGCAAGTCGGTTCTCCCCGTTCTCTTTCCAAACCCTAGATTAGTTTTCATCCCCTCCAGCCTTCCCTCCAGCCACCATGTCTCCCGATGAACTCAAGCAGCGCGAAGCTGATCTCCAGCAACGCGAAGACGACCTGAAGGCTCGCGAGGCCGAGCTCGCCCGGCAAGCTGACGCCATGGGCAAACAGACCTCTGAAACCAATCCCATCCCTGCCTCCACCCATGTTGCCTCCATAAAAACACATGTGCCCATCACCCTAGACCTTCAGGACTCCAACTATGCCAAGTGGCGCGAGCTGTTCCTCGTCGCGCTCGGCCGCTACGGCCTCACCTCTCACGTCATCAACGACAACGATGCGACTCCCTCCAACACTTCGCCAACCTCTGAGTGGGCGCGCGACGACTACACTGTGCTATCATGGATCTACGGTTCCATCTCCCTCGAGCTCTTCGGCATCATCATGGCGCCCGGCTCCACCGCGCGGCAAATTTGGGACGCCATCGACAACCTCTTCCGCGACAATAAGAAGAGTCGCGCGCTCGCCCTCGACGCGGAGTTCCGCAACACTCCGCAGGGTGACATGACCATCACCGCCTACTGCGCCAAGCTCAAGAACCTCTCCGACGCCCTCGCCGATGTTGGAGAGACCATCTCTGATGAGACTCTCGTCCTCACCGTGCTCCGTGGTCTCAATGAACAGTATGCACATCTGCGTTCTTTCTTACCGTTTCAAAGGCCGTTCCCTTCCTTCCTCCAGACCAGGTCAGCTCTCATCCTCGAAGAGACGCAGAAGCGGACGGACGCCAAGAACGCCGCAGGCTCGGCTCTATGGGCCAGCGGCAACAGCATCATCCCTAGCGCAGGTGGCGAGCGCGCACCTCCTCTTGGGGGAGCCGGACGCGGCAACTCGACGTCGCTCACCGGCAATGGACAAGGCTACCGCGGCGGTGGCAGTAGCAGTCGTGGACGTGGTCGTGGTGGTCGTGGCCGCGGGCGCGGCGATCCGTGGATGTTCAATCCGTGGACAGGCATGCCCACCCGTGTTGGGCAAGTTCATTCCCCGACGTCTCAGCTTCAAGCGTGGCAGTCTGCTCGCACTTGGCGTGCCCCAGCACCAGGACTCCTTGGCCCCCGACCCACTGGCGCTCCACCTCAAGCATATGCAGCGTATGCTCCAGCTCCTGGCTACACCAACACAGGGTCACCACACCTGAACGCCCAACAACAGCAGTACAACATGCAGCAGTACAATGGACAGCAGCAGTCCGCGCACCAGCAGTTTAACGCGCAGCAGCAACTCGACCCGGCACTCATCACCGCCCTGAACAACATGCACTTCCCCAACCATGAATGGTACATGGATTCTGGAGCATCCTTGCACATGGCATCCGATCCGGGTAATATACAATCTCTCAAACCCTCTACCTCTCACACTGTTACCGTCGGCAACGGCGCATCTCTTCCTGTTACTCATATTGGCTCTCAAACTCTTTCATCTCTCTCTAAACCCCTCTACCTTCGCAATATTCTCATCGTTCCCAATATTATCAAGAATCTCATCTCGGTCCGACAATTTACCACTGACAATTATTGTGCTATTGAATTTGATCCCTTTGGTTTTTCTGTGAAGGCTCTTCCGTCCCGGACCGTGATTCTTCGCTGCAATAGCTCCAGACCACTATATCCTCTCCACCAGCCAGCACTCGCCGAAGCTCACACCATCCTCGCCTCCAGCTCGCTTTGGACGAACCGCAAAGCACACAAAAATACAATGGACACACTGGCTGTAGTACTCTGACAAGTATGTTTTTCAAAAAAAAGAAAGATCCACAACTCGGAAATGGCCATATTTGTTCGTACCACGTAAACTGTAAATTGACATGCAATAAGGAAACGACGGAATTAACAAGTCGACCCTGCTATAATTAACTTGTCAAGCAACCGAGAAGATGCAAGTCTCAGACGCGACAGCGACCAGCGACGGCCCCTAGAGCAAGTAATTAATATATCCAGCCCAATCTTAGGATTCGACGCTTGTTTACTGTCAACCGTCAATCTCACGCGCGCCTGCTCCCCGGTGAGAAAAAAGAGCATTCGTGTCTCCGGATCGGAGCAGTGCGACGCGACGGCGACGGTAACCTGGTAGCTAGACTCGTACTCCCTGTATGCATGTAGCGCTAATTGTTTCTCCTCTGCTAATAGATCGATCGGAAGAGTCGAGAGAAATGTCTTTGCTTGTGGAATTTTTGTCAAAACGGACCACACTCCCCAATTCATTGACAAAAAGGACCACCTATGAATCGAATTGGCAAAAAAGACCCCCTCTAGCGTGGCGGGAGCGCCTCCTGGCGACACGTGGCCACATGCCGCCGGAGGGCGTGGCGGCAGGGCATGCCGGCACTGAGCGCGGCGGCACGTTAGGCGGCCGACTCGTCCATTCGTCCCCGTTACACGGAGCGGGCCATGCCGCCCCATGGCATGGCGGCAGGATGACGTGAAGGTTGCCTCCACTTCCGGTGGAGGCAGGGCCCAGCGGTCCACGACACTAATTACCATGGGACTGACAGTTTGCTTTCCGTGCGACGAGACGTGTGGCTGTCGAAGATTCCCGCTCGATACAGAAAATTGATCACCGAAAGCGGCCTATTTTCGTAGGAATTCTGTACTGATATAGCAAATAGACCACCGACGGGCTGCGCCAATTATTCAGCAGTAATTTTTTGGTACTGTTCACACTAATTGAAGGCTATATAGGTCATCTTACCTGCATACAAATCGAAGCAGCAGGATCGAGTTTGCCTTCTCCGCGTCTCTCTTTCGTACGCAAAATATTCAAAATATTCTAGTGAGTATGAGTGTACCTTGCTCGGACCAGGATTTTAGGCCGATGAAGGGTAAGAATGCAAACTTGCCACCGGGGATGAGAGCGGAGGTGTTGGTGCGGCCGCCTTGCGAAGGTGAACATGGGCGGAGGGAGGGGGGGGGGGGCGAGCAGGGGCTAGACCCCCCCAATGGTTGGCCCCCCTAACTAATTACAGTAGACAGTTGTACTAATAAACTACTATATACAGGTGCTAATGGCCCGTAGTAATCACGTGATTAGCCCATCGTTGATTAGTTAGTCTATTGCAAACCGATGCAAGAAGCCCAAATATCTAGCAGCCCATGTACAGGTAATGGTTTAGGCCATTGTGGATCCGTGGACGGTCCCGATCGTGAATCCGCTCTTCCCACGATCGATTGATCGAGCTGCTTGCCAGCCGCCTCTTTCTTTTCGCCTCGCTGTTAGGGCGGGCGCATGCCGCTGACGCCGCTCGCCGAGGAATTCCGCCGCTGCCGCCGCTCGCCGAGAAATTCCGCCGCTGCCGCGTTTGCTGTGTAGTTTCCAGCACACGCACGCCAACTAGGCGACTACTTTCCTGTCCCAATCGAACTGTGGATTGATGTTCGTCGCCCGGCTGCACCAATCTAGGCCATGGGCATGCGCAGAGTCAGAATTGCAGATGCCAGGATACTCCTATGCGTTTTTTCAAACATCGCTAACAAGAAAATAGTGATGGCTGGAGGTGACGATCATTGCCTGGATTCAATTCTTTCTAGGTATGCATTCTCGCAAAATTGATCACTACTCCTATACAATACCTTGTTTGATTTTGTATGTTGTTGCATTAGCATACCTTAAACTTTTCATATGAAATATTTTGTGGCAAATTATTTTATGCCATATATCACATACATGGTGCTTATATGAATTTGTTCACCGTTGTTAACTATGGTATACAATCTCAAAATCGTTTTCGGCAAAATAAGACAGTGATAGCTGGATATAAACATCTAAGGTAGATTTAGGAGGCGATTTTTTTGCTCCATTGTTGCTTCGCCCCCCCTATATCTAAATCCTGGCTCCGCCCCTGAAGGTGAAGGAGGTGGTGGATTTTTCTGATAAGTTTGTCATGAAATATTTCATGTGTGCGAGCTATGATCATGATCCACCCAGACAAACAAGTTCATCGTCCTCGAGGCCTGCGGTATGTTCTAACAGCATGATTAAAAAAATTATTTGTATGTCATTAATTTTCGTTTATTAACCGTATTATTTGTGTTGCAGTCTCCCCCGCCCCTTTGCATGTGGTTTCATTGGATATACCAAGAGCAGCCGGATTGGGCACGCCGTGAGGTGGAGGAAAAACAGTGGCGTGCATGAGCAATGTTTCATGAGGAAGAGCCTAGGGAAAAGGCTGCTGCTAATGCTAAAGCAGAGAGAGAGACAGATACAAAAATTAAGGGCGGAGCAAACTCGAAATCGTGAGGTGAATCAGAAGAAGATGGATGATGAGGGCTGCACGTAGGTATGCAGAGAAAGAGGTGCGCAGAGAGGCCCGTGAAGCAGAGAGGAAGAGATTAAGGGAAAGAGCTGCCGAGGCGCAAATCCTGTGCGATATGTCTAAACTCGTCAATCTGAATGAAATAAAAAAAATTTAATATTGCCTATGAACACAAGTTTTCTAAATTCTATTTATATAGAAAGTACTGAAGTGTCACGGTGGTAAGCTGAGGCCCATGTGAGGTGTGTCGGACTCGATGGTGGGGGACCGGTGAGTAGAGTCCGTGTGCTAGCGCGATACCATTCATTATACGCTGGCAATATCTCACCGTTGTACCGTCTGACATTAGTGATAAATTACGTTAGCACATACATGATGATAAGATGAAATAAAATATATAATTACCTAGTTTCACGTATTCCATCGGACTCTGCTTCATCAATCCATTTCGTAATCCATGTTTGATTACGTTGACTCCAGTCGAAACAACTCATGCCTTTATTATCTTATTATCTTGTCTACAATTCAATTAGTTTCGTTAAATAATGAAATAGAGTAATACGAATGCAATTTTCTGCCAAAATTTTCGTCCAACTTTTTTTAGACAGTTTTACCCTCCACCAAAACGCATATTACGCACTTTTGCCATGTACCGGTTCGTGACACCGCCTAATCGTGTGGGCTGGTACCGGTCAGATTAGCACCCAGCCCACCAGCTTATGTTCGTACCTCACCCAAACTACCCCCGATTAGCCCCTTCTCTTATTCATTCTCCGCCGCCATCTGCTCGACGCGCAATCTGTAGATCCGGAATGATCAGGATAAATCAGCAACCTAACGGCCTCTGAGACGGGGAATCCGCCGATCTAGAGGATGAGCAGGGCAGGGGCGCGCAGAATTCGTCGAGGATGAGCAGGGCATGGCGCACGGAAGGGCGCGCGGAATTCGTCGAGGATGAGCAGGGCATGGCGCACGGAATTCGCCGATCTAGAGGATGAGCAGGGCTTGGCGCCGCTGAACGATCTATCCGCTCCATCTTCATCTAAGGAGGCAAGAAAAGTGCTCCCGATCGTTGCTGTTGTGCTGCACAACTGCGTTGTGCCTTCAATCCACAGCCGAACGAACCGGCGGCGGCCTGGTTACCCAGGCGCGAGCTCAGCGGAAGGACGCAAGGAGCGCTCTCGCAGCTGTTGTGTCCTGTGATGTGCATCTGTGTTCTTCCATCAATCAATTTAGGCCAAACGAGGAAACAAATGCTCGAATTTACAGCCTATCGTTGCTATGTGCCTTTGGGGATCCAAATTGAGATTTGATTTTACAAACCTTCCGAATGAAACATGCTCGGAGAATGCAGTCCGGCCGGAGGGCTCGCTGGAGCCATCACATCCTCGAGCTGATTGACAGTTTGACACGGAGGCCGCTTCCACCTCAGGCTGGAACTTCAGGAGCAGCCGACCCAAGGACCGGGACACCAAAATAGAAGGCGTCGTTGGGGGCACATGATAGATGATACAAGGGAAAATCTAATGAAAAGCGCCGCATAAGCAGCACTTCCGTGCGACGCTTCACGATGCGTGCAAAGTTGATCGCGCCCTATAGGGAACCGGTACATTTTTCATCGCGAGCCCACACCGCGTCAAGGTATGCTTATCCTGTTATCCATCAAGAGCTCCTGACCACACAATCCGCCCTCTCTCTCACCGCGTGGAGCTGCGCCGCGAGCGAGGTGGTTGAGTCGCCGGCGACGATCTGCGACGCACTCGTGAGGATGGGGTGCCTCTTCCAGCAGGTGGAGTCCTTCGCCGGCGAGCATCTGCGGCGCTCTCACAAGGAGGGGAGCCTCTGCTCGCGTGAGGGACAGAGGGAGGCCTTCGCTGGTTGTTTCCTACCATGGCGACCACCAAACCTGCGTGCGGCCAGGACCAAGGCGCCGCCCCAGCCTGGAACGGCCATCAACGTACCGCCCTGCCCACCGACCCGCCCACAGTCGTCGATGTCCTCCGTTCAGCCGTGTAGGACATGAACGGCCACCAGTTCGTTTGTCCGTCTGGCAGGACATTGACGGCCCTGAGCACCTCCGGTCGGCCGCGCGCGGCCCCTCTGCCACACCTCTTTCCGTGGTCCTTGAAGTACGCAGCCATGGCCGAGGCAGCATCCATGCTCCATCTGGTCTGCGTTCCCGGCGTCCGTCCCTGCGCTATGAACCAGGCAATTAGACATAATTAATCTGGGAATCAGTCATAATGATCCTGGCATTTTTCTGGCAATGTGGCAGCTACCTACTACTCACAGGTAGAAATTTGTAACAGTCAAAATTGGCGACTGGGCGTAATTAATCTGGCAGCAAGGACAAATTAATCTGTCAATTCCTAATTAATAGAAATTTGTAACAGACAAAACTGGTGACTGGGCGTAATTAATCTGGCAGCTAGCCCAAATTAATCTGGCAGCTGGTGACTAGGATTACTACCCAATTTGTCTCACAAATAGTAATTCTGGTAATTTGGTTTAGTTAATCAGGCAGTCGGTAACAGATATGAGCTCTCTCTGCAACGAACAGTAAGAATAATGTCAGAAACTTTGACCTCGTGTGCGGCTCAGCTTTTTCCTGCTTTGTCTTGGTGCTCACAGGACACAAGGAACTCACAGGACACAAGGAACGGATCGCGCATGCATGTGGGCTGCCCCGCGTTGAATGCTCTGGATATGGGCCGCCGCACGGAAAGGCACCTTGTGCGGCGCCGCTACGTAGCACCGTCCATGATACAATAGCCTATCAGAGAATCAGAGAACAATTAAAGTGTGGTAGAATCAAAACACAACATGTTTTCAGTTATTTACAAGTCAAGCCAGCCCAGCACCTTTCTCAAGTCACCGTTGCGCCGCAGGTCTTCTTTCTCAAGCTCTTCTATTTATCTCTCGCATTTGCCTATCAGGTTAGTGAAATCAAGTGTTGCTTTCTGTATTTTTTTGGCTAGCTCTGGAAAAAATATACTCTTAAAAAGTTGAAAAAATCATATATGTCTATACTAGAACTATGGTGCTCGGATTGAGCGGGAGTCAAATAGAGGATAAAAGGAGGAGAAACAAGAATATGAAGATTGTTTTGTGTATTCATTTTGACATCTGGATATGTCATATATGTGAATCTGAGAATTTCTCTTAGGATTGTGATTGGTAAATTTGAAAAAAAAAACAGAATATAGTCTATAATAGTAGATTAAATAAAATAAACATTAAAAATTCTTAAAAGAGTAGATCAACTAAGAGATAATAAAAATGGCAAATTGGGGCTAGGGTTATGTGGATTGATTTTTTTTTTGGCAAAATTTAGGTTGTGCGAACGATTTTTGTTCAAAAGTTATTCTTTTCTTTTCCCGGTGCAACGCACGGGCATATTTCCTAGTAATTACCTAGTTTCGCGTATTCCATCGGACTCTGCTTCATCAATCCATTTCGTAATCCATGTTTGATTACGTTGACTCCAGTCGAAACAACTCATGCCTTTATTATCTTATTATCTTGTCTACAATCCAATTAGTTTCATTAAATAATGAAATAGAGTAATACGAATGCAATTCATTCTATTAGAGTGACTGAACTTACATCGGGAACATCCTGATACTGACCAAACCGCCGCATGACACGCTCTGGGTTGTATGGCTCAACCATCCAAATAAAGAGTAGGTTGCATCGTGTGAACCACAACCGTCTGTCTCGCAGCATATCTGGTGGTGGTTTAACAAGACCCCAGACAATGTACACGTCGTGTTCCGTATATGGGTCCCATTTAACCATGGTCTCCCGCAGCTCCTCAAACTGTTGGTGGTATTCCGGGTAGCAACCATGTACCACATTATTGGACCACCGTTTTTTAGCATGTACCCATCGACTTCCAAAAGTAAGAGGGGCATATTGTTCGGTCTGACCACCGTAGGGGTGAATTGGGTTCATTATGTGGGGACGCCCAACGGGAAGGTACTCCCACGACCATAACTGAAGAAACTTTGCGCTTACAGCAAGTATATGTCCCTTTGAAAATGCATTGGTTTTCTTTGTTGCATCACACAACCCCCTATAGGTATACGCGAGCATTGCAGAACCAAAGTTGTATATATGGATGGGAGGTGGAGGCGAATCTACTATGTTCTCAGCTATCTTAATTAGACCCGGGAGAACAATGTCACCATGGGACGAAGGAAACATTAATACCAAATAGGTACAGTAAATACGCAAAAAGATGTTGCCTCATGGTCGCATTATCTGCATCTTCTGGTAACTCTTGAAAATTATTGACCAACCAGCTTAGAGGGACCCACCTAGGATGTGACCCTCCGCGGCTCGTAGCAGGCATTGGCATGCCAAGACGGTCATGTACCTCAGTCGGCCAAGTACTAGAATAAGAGACAAGGACCAAAGGAGTACCATTGATTGGCATAACCTGCATCCATCCATGGTATAATCATACATTAATACATTAATCACACATTCGTAAAAAAATAATTTAAATATGTATGCAAGCAGCGATGCAATAATCATAGAATAATACATTAATACATGTCTCTTTATTACATCACACCAGACATACAAATATTTGAAAACAAATAATTACATCATGCAGGGTTATTGTTGGTGCGGTAAGGGCATTCCCTTCGCGCGTGACCGGGGTATCTGCAAAGGCGACAACGGCGAGGTTCTCCTGCTTGGCTATGATCCATGTCATTCCTATGACGTCAAGATTGGCGTCGTCCCCTCGCGATTCTCTTCAATGTCGGGTCCCGAACCCATTTGATAGTTCTTTCTGGTAACTCGTACCTATAGTATCCGTCGAGTCCCCAGATCCAGAACTCACCGTTCCAAGTTACGAGTAGGTTCTGGATGTTGAAGTAGGGAGATATGTAGTTCTCCATGCTAATGTTCTGCGCTGCAGCCGCCCTCAGGACATGACTACATGGGTATCCTAAAAGGTTGGGCTTGTTGCAACTGCATTCACACATGTGGGGCCGAGCTGAACAGCTTGCTTTCTCGATCCTCCATGGTGGCCTTTCACATACTTGGCTCGTACGTGGATTTCCCACTTATTATTAAGTGCATCAATTTGACGAAACCCATGACTTTTGGATTTTTCAGCTTTTCATCCAAATGTCGTTGCATCTTTTCAATTGCTTGTTCATCACAAATTGTGTGTTTGCGACCTGCACTCTGTCTGCAAAGTATGACAGAGTCTGGTTCCAAGTTTTAGTAATCAGGGTTGTGATAGGGAGGGCTCGCACACCTTTCAGCACGTGCACTAGTAGGAAAACCATTATAGGTAGAAATGACATATGTGGCGCACCTAAAAAATATGCTCCACAAAAATTATTTCTGTGGCGCACCAAAAATATGCGCCACAGAAAGTCCACATTCTGTGGATGGAGTTGCGCCACGCATTTTCTGCGCATGTCTATGGCCAGCTTTTTTTCTTGGGTCACCGGGACATGGGCGATAACAAATTTCATGGTGCATGTGCGCAAAGCATTGCATATTTCGGCACCAAATATGCGCCACAGGCTTATGATTTTTTCCCAACTCCCACCCCCCATGGATCGCCTTTTACCTTTTAAAAAAAAAAGAAATAGAGAAAAATTTCAATAAAATCCTTCGAGATTCCCATATATTATGTCATCTAGCACCACTAAAATTTAACAAACATGAATTTTGACTTTTTTTGCAAAATTGCATGGGAAAATCATCAAACTGGATTTCTGGTTGCATACGAACTCGAAAAAAAATGCACAATTTATCAAAATGTTCCCACGAAAATTCTACATTTAAATTCTCCCGGGCATGCCCGGTTGGACAATTTTTAGAATCGCCAAATTCGAAAAGAGTAAAAAGTTACGGCCAGTTAAAGATTTTTTCCTGCAAAATACAAAAAAAGAAAAAATCTGTGGCGCATCTTGTCCCCCATGCGCCACAGAAGTTTTGGCCGAAATTTTGAAGCCACCACCACCTCCTACTACTCCACTTCTCCTCCACCACCTCCTCTCACTTCTCCATCTCTCCTCACTTCTTCTCCTCCACCACCACCACCACCTCATCCCTTCTTCTCCACCACCTCCACCACCACCACCTCCTCCTCCATTCTTCTCCGGCGACCACCACCACCTCCTCCGGCGACCACCACCACCTCCTCCGGCGACCACCACCACCACCACCTCCGGCCACCACCATCACCACCACCACCACCACCTCCTCCTCCGGCCACCACCATCATCACCACCACCACCTCCTCCTCCTCCTCCTCCGGCCAACACCACCACCACCACCACCTCCTCCACCATCTCCTCCTCCTCCACCACCACCACCACCACCACCTCCGGCCGGCCTCCTCCTCCTCCTCCTCCACCCACCACCCACCACCACCACCTCCGACCGGCTGATACATCCAATTTGCATCACTATTTTGTATCATAATTTGCTGTTATTCATTGATATATTTCATATTGGGACACAATACTTATGTTATTTCATCTATTTTGCATGTTTCATCATTATTGGAGGATCAAGCACCGGAGCCAGGATTCTGCTGGAAAAAGCACCGTCGAACGCAATATTTCGGAAGATCAACTGTGGAAGGAAATTTCACGTAAATTCCTATTTTTCCAGATAACGGAGGGAGCCGAAGGGGAAGAAGAGGGAGCCATGTGGGCCGACCACGGGCCGGCGCGCCCATGGCCCGGCCGCGCCACCGTGGTGTGGGGGCCCCACAGCCCCTTTCGCCTCCTTTCTTCGCGTACTCTTCGTCCCGAAACCTAAGCCAAGAGTTCACGAAGGCGCCCCCGCGGGGCGGAGAACACCAGAGAGAAAGAGCTCTCCCGGGCAGAATCCGCGGGAAATTCCCTCCCGAGGGGGAAATCGACGCCATCGCCATCGTCATCGAGCGGGACATCATCTCCACCATCATCATCATCATCTCCACCATCTACACCGCCATCACCACCGCTGCACCTCGTCACCGCTGTAACAATTTGGGTTGAATCTTGATTGTATGATAGGGAAACTCTCCCGGCATTATTCTCTGCTTGTTATAGATGCTATTGAGTGAAACCATTGAACCAAGGTTTATGTTCAGATTGTTATTCATCATCATATCACCTCTGATTGTATTCCATATGATGTCTCGTGAGTAGTTCGTTTAGTTCTTGAGGACATGGGTGAAGTCTAAATGCTAGTAGTGAATTATGGTTGAGTAATATTCAATGTTATGATATTTAAGTTGTGGTGTCATTCTTCTAGTGGTGTCGTGTGAACGTCGACTACACGACACTTCACCATTTATGGGCCTAGGGGAGTGCATCTTGTATTCGGTTGCTAATTGCGGAGTTGCGGAGTGACAGAAACCTGAGCTCCCGTTAGTATATCGATGCAAGAGGGATCGCAGGATCTCGAGTTTAAGGCTGTGGTTAGATTTATCTTAATTACTTTCTTGTAGTTGCGGATGCTTGCAAGGGGTATAATCACAAGTATGTATTAGTCCTAGGAAGGGCGGTGCATTAGCATAGGTTCACCCACACAACACTTATCAAAACAATGAAGATTATTAAGCCACATGAAGCGAAAGTACTAGACTAAAATCCCCGTGTGTCCTCAAGAACGCTTGGTCATTATAAGTAAACAAACCGGCTTGTCCTTTGTGCTAAAAGGATTGGGCCACTCGCTGCAATTATTTCTCTCGCATTTTACTTACTCGTACTTTATTCATCTGTTACATCAAAACCTCTTGAATACTTGTTTGTGAGCATTTACAGTGAATCCTTCATCAAAACTGCTCCAACACCTTGCTCCTCGTTGGGATCGACATTCTTACTTATCGAAGATACTACGATACACCCCTATACTTGTGGGTCATCAAGACTATTTTCTGCGCGTTGTTGAGTGAAGCGCTATTGGTAAGCGGAAGTTAAGGAAAACCTTTACTGTTTGTGCTGATTTTATTTCTGCCTGCTGCTATAAATCATTATGGAGAGATCTTCTCTTCAATTTCTATTTGGGAAATCTACTACTACTGCAACGGTAGTGGATGAAGCGCCAGGTGAGGAAGTAGTACCATATAAAATACCTATGAAAATTATTGAACGTGTTATGGATAACCGCTATGAAGGGGATGGAACTGTCCATCCTGGTGATCATTTATTGTTTTTGCATGAATTATGCGGGTTATTCAAATGTGCAGGTATTTCTATGAATGAAGTTAGAAAGAAACTATTCACTATATCGATGTCTGGTAAAGCGGCGCACTGGTATAAATTGCTGAAGAATGGTGATTCTATTGATTGGGAGGACATTGTGCCTTTATTTTATTCCAAATTTTATCCTCCAAGTGAAATTCACAAAGATCGGAACCGCATATATAATTTCTGGCCTCATGATGGAGAGAGTATTGCCCAAGCTTGGGGAGATTGAAGTCTTTAATGCTCAAATGCCCCATTCATGAGCTTCCTGGTAATGTTATTATTGATAATTTCTATGCAAGACTTTCTTTTCAAGACAAGACCTTGCTGGATACTTCTTGTTCTGGATCATTTACACGCAACAAAGAAGAGTTTAAAAGGGACCTTCTTGATCGGATCCAAGAAAATACTGAAGGATGGGAGAACGACAAAGATAGAGAATCAGGTATAATTTATGATTTTAAATGCATTGAAGCTTTTATGGATACTGATAAATTTCGTAATATGAGTGCTACATATGGTCTTGATTCCCAAGTTGTTGCAAATCTTTATAAAGCTTTTGCCTCTCATTATGAATTGCCTAAGAAGAATTTTGATAAGTATCATGAACCGTATAAAGATAAAGTTGATTCATCTGTAAACAAATGTGTAGTGATTGAAACTGTTGATAATGTTATTCCGAAGCTTATATTGAAAAAACTCCTTTCCTGCTAAAATGAAGGAGTACTCTGTCATATCTAGTGCAGTTAATAAAAGTGAAAAGAAACCTAAAGAACCTGAAGAACAAATTAAAATTGAACCTCTGTTGCAATAGTTAAAGATCTTGTGACCGAAAATGTGGAGGATGGTCATATTATTTTGTGAAGATGCTTCTAATATTGTTTCACATCCTAATAAACCCAAACAAGTTAGTGTTCCTATGCTATCTGTTAGAATTGGTGATCATTGCTATTATGGTTTATGTGATATTGGTGCAAGTGTTAGTGCTATTCCTTATGAGCTTTACACGGAGATTATGCACGAAATTGGTTCTTGTGAACTTGAAGATATTGATGTGGTTATTCATTTGGCTAATAGAGAAACTATTTCTCCAATTGGTATTGTTCGATATGTGGAAGTTCTATGCGGTAAGATTAAATATCCTGCTGACTTTTTGGTACTTGGTTCTGCTAGTGATCATTGTCCTATCATTTTTGGTAGACCTTTTCTAAATACTTGTGGAGCTATTATAGATTGTAAGAAAGAGAAAATTTTGACTAGATTTGCTGGTGAACCTTATGAATTTAACTTTTCTAAATTTACCAAAACTCCTTATAAAGCTGACTTGCCTAGTAATGATTTTAAAATGGAGCAGTGTGCATCTATTGTTCTTGGTCCTAATAATCCTTTGCAGCAACATTTGGAGAATAGTGAAAGTGAAGCTTTTAGGAAAGAAAGAGATGAACTTGAGGAAATTTTTCTTCGCCAACCTATTATCAAGCATGATTTACCGGTGGAAGATTTGGGTACAACACCGCCACCAAAGGAAGATCCTGTTTTTGATCTAAAGCCTTTACCTGATAATCTTAAATATGCTCATATTGATGATAAGAAAATATATCCCGTTATTATTAGTTCTAAGCTTTCAGAGATTGAGGAAGAAAGGTTATTGGAAATATTGAAGAAACACCGAGGAGCTATTGGCTATACTCTTGATGATTTGAAAGGGATTTCTCCTTCTATTTGCCAACATGCTATTAATATGGAAGAAGATGCAAAGCCTGTTGTTGAACATCAACGTCGTCTAATTCCGAAGATGAAAGAGGTGGTAAGGAACGAGGTATTAAAACTTCTTGAAGCTAGTATTATATATCCTATTGCTGATAGTAGATGGGTTAGTCCTGTACATTGTGTTCCTAAGAAAGGAGAATGACTGTTGTGCCCAATGATAATGATGAGCTTATCCCTCAAAGAATAGTTGTAGGTTATAGAATGTGCATTGATTTTCGAAAAGTTAATAAAGTTACTAAGAAAGATCATTACCCTTTTCCCTTTATTGATCAAATGCTAGAAAGGTTATCTAAAAATACTCATTTTTGCTTTCTTGATGGTTATTCTGGGTTTTCACAAATTGCTGTTAAAGCTAAAGATCAAGAGAAAACCACGTTTACTTGTCCTTATGGAACTTATGCTTATAGGCGTATGCCTTTTGGTTTATGTAATGCTCCGCTACTTTTCAAAGATGCATGTCTGCTATTTTTCATGGTTTTTGCGAAAGTATTGTAGAGGTGTTCATGGATGATTTTTCTGTCTATGGGAATTCTTTTGATAATTGCTTGCGAAACCTCGATAAAGTTTTGCAGAGATGTGAAGAAACTAACCTTGTTCTTAATTGGGAGAAATGCCACTTTATGGTTAATGAAGGAATTGTATTGGGACATAAAATTTCCGAGAGAGGTATTGAAGTTGATAGAGCTAAAGTTGAAGCAATTGAGAAGATGCCCTATCCGAGGGATGTTAAAGGTATTCGTAGTGTTCTTGGTCATGCTGGTTTTATAGAAGATTTATTAAAGATTTCTCTAAAATTTCAAAGCCTCTTACTAATCTTCTTCAAAAAGATGTACCTTTGTTTTTGATGATTGTAAGGAAGCTTTTAACTCTAAAGAAAGCCTTAACAACTGCTCCTGTAGTCGAACCTCCTGATTGGAATTTGCCTTTTGAAATTATGTGTGATGCTAGTGATTTTCTGTAGGCGCTGTTCTTGGACAGCGAGTAGATAAAAAATTAAATGTTATTCATTATGCTAGTAAGACTCTTGATGCTGTTCAAAGAAATTATGCTACAACTGAAAAGGAATTGTTAGCTGTAGTCTTTGCTTGTGACAAGTTTAGACCCTATATTGTTGATTCAAAAGTCACCATTCATACTGATCATGCTGCAATTAGATACCTTATGACAAAGAAAGATGCTAAGCCAAGGCTTATTAGATGGGTACTTCTGTTGCAAGAATTTGATTTACATATTATAGATAGGAAAGGTGTTGATAATCCTGTTGCTGATAATTTGTCTAGATTGGAAAATATTGCTTATGATCCTGTTCCTGTTAATGATAGTTTTCCAAATGAACAATTGGCTGTAATAAAGGTGAGCTCGCGAGAGAGCCCTTGGTATGCGATTATGCTAACTTTATTGTTTCAAGTATTTGCCTCCAACCTTTTCAGCTCAGCAAAGGAGGAAATTCTTTTATGACTTGAGGCATTATTTTTGGATGACCCACACTTATATAAAGAAGGAGTAGATGGTATTATGCGAAGATGTGTTCCCGAATATGAACAACAGGAGATATTGAGTAAATGTCATGGTAGTGTTTATGGAGGACATCACGCTGGAGATAGAACCGCAAAAGGTTCTACAATCAGGTTTTTATTGGCCAACACTCTTCAAAGATGCAAGGAAGTTTATTTTATCTTGTGATGAATGTCAAAGAGTTGGTAATATCTCTAGACGCAATGAAATGCCTATGAATTATACTCTTGTTATTGAACCATTCGATTGTTGGGGATTCGACTTCATGGGTCCTTTCCCTTCTTCAGATGGTAACACTCATATACTTGTCGCTGTTGATTATGTTACTAAATGGGTAGAAGCTATACCTACAAAAAGTGCTGATGGTGAGACCTCTATAAAAATGCTTGTAGATGTTATATTTCCTAGATTTGGAGTACCTAGATATATTATGACTGATGGAGGTTCTCATTTTATTCATGGAGGTTTTAGAAAAACTCTTGCTAAGTATGGTATTAATCATAGAATTGCTTCAGCTTATCACCCTCAAACTAGTGGTCAAGTAGAATTATCAAATAGAGAGATTAAAGCTATCTTGGGAAAGACTGTTAATAAATCTAGGAAGAATTGGGCTAGCAAATTGAAAGAAGCACTATGGGCTTATAGAACTGCTTATAAAAATCCTATGGGAATGTCACCTTATAAAATGGTTTATGGAAAAGCTTGTCATTTACCTTTAGAACTAGAGCACAAAGCTTATTGGGCTATAAATAAAGATCCTAAATTAGCCGGTAATAAGAGGTTGCTGCAATTAAGTTCTCTAGATGAATGGAGAAGTGAAGCTTATGAAAATGCTAAACTCTTTAAAGAAAAAGTTAAGAAGTGGCATGATAGAAGGATCATCAAAAGAGAGTTTAATATTGGGGATAAAGTCCTATTGTATCGGTCTCGTCTCAGATTCTTTGCAGAAATTACTCTCGAAGTGGGAAGGACCATATGTTGTTGAGGAGGTGTATCGTTCAGGAGCAATTAAAATTAGCTCTCTCCAAGGCAATGCTACACAGGTGGTAAATGGACAAAGACTCAAGCATTATATCTCGGGTGATTCTTATAATGTGATGTTGATATTATTCAAGTGGAAACACCGGAGGCTTTCATCAAAGGACAAATTGACAGTCCGCCAGAACTGGACTTTGAATAGGTAACAGTACAGGTAATAAAAAGTCCGCGTTTACCTTTCCGAACATTATTTTTGCTGTTTTTGGAAAATATGAAAAATTACGGAATCAAACGGAGGGAAAGACGCGCAGGCCCACCACAGCCTTACCCCGGCGCGCCGACCTATGGTGACAGCCCCTGCGTCCCGTTTCCACTGTTTTCGCCCGGAACCTTCCTTTTGTCATAAAAATATTTGCTATATAATCCCCGGACCCCCGGAGGTCCGTAATATCGTTTTCTCGTCGTGTTTTGTTTCGAGCTGTTTTCTGCCAGATTTGTTTTGATCTAGAAGCACCATGGTCTCCAACAACAAGGACAAGGGACCTTTGAAGGAAAATATTCAAGACCCGGAACTGAAGGAAGAAGACACAAGAGAGGATGAGGAAGAAGTGGAGGAAGCTCCGCAGGAACCGCGAGCCACCGTTGCAAGTATTGGCGTGATATCAAATCCATCCAACATCAAGAGGAGTGCACGAATCGCTACCGGAGGAGCGGTTCCACGTCGTTACTTGGCTCCAAGGACATCTTCTCCGAGCAATTACAACCCTTACCGCAATCTAATCTACGATCGTCAAACTGAAAGGACCCCCAAGGTAGTGTTGCCAAGTAATTGGGATATAGATCGTTCGACATTGCAGAGAGAATCTGAAGCTGAAGGATGGAAACAACTCTAGAGTTGGAATTCACCGACATGATTATGAGCCGCGTTGAGCACAACTCGGAGATGATTCGCAACCTCACCTATGAGATTGAAGATTTAAAGGAGCTGGTTAAGAAGCTTGTCGAGAAGAATCCATCGCCATCATCACCGAAGGAGTAATTCATCATCGGTATTGGCATCCCCTTGGTTTGTTCCAAGCTTGGGGGAGTGCCGGGTATCACATCATCACTACCTTTATCTTTTATTATCAAATAGTGTCATATCATGAGTAGGGAAGTTATCATATGGAATAGTTTGCAATGTGGAAGTATCTCTCTTAGTTAGTTATCTATGTATCCGTTGGTGTGAGTTATCGTTATGGAATATTAATGAGAAGTCTTATCATTTACTTTTTGCACACCTTATTTTAGTTTGCAATCTCCATTATATGATTACTCTTGACATGAGTATTGATATCACTTTAGGAGCATCAATTAAATCTATTTGGTTTTGGCAAACTTAGCATTGGTCAATAGCAACAACACCTGATGTTTAATAAAAGAGAAATACACTTAGATATACTACTCTATTATCTCTATGCTAATGAGTTTAGTATTCTGAAGTTAAAATTGCTTGTGCTTATGAGAAAGATGCATGATTGTTCTATCATATGTATATTTGTTTGTTTCCCTCAACCTTTATGCTTGCTATCAAACCTTGCTAGCCAAAGACCTGTATCGAGAGGAAATGCTTCTCATACATCCATAACCTTAGACCAAACCTATGCCATTTGTGTCCACCATACCTACCTACTACATGGTATTTTCTGCCATTCCAAGTAAATACTTCATGTGCTACCTTTAAATAATTCAAACTATACTACTCCTTATTTGTGTCAATGTTTTATAGCTCATGAGGACGTATGTGGTGTTTTCTTTCAATCTTGTTGGGGGACTTTCACCAATGGACTAGCGGCACATCCGCTTATCCAATAACTTTGCAATAAGAGCTGGCAACAGGTTCCCAGCCCCAATTAATAACTTTCATTAATAATTCTCTTCACATGTTTTGCTCTGATTTATCAGTAAGCAACTTAATTTTAGACACTCCTCCATGGTATGTGAATGTTGGAAGGCACCCGAGATTCGGTTAGCCATGGATTGAGAAAGCCAAGGTTGGGGGAGTGTCATCCTTAATAAAACTAAAATACATGTGTAAACAAAAGAGAAGGGGGATGATCTACCTTGGTAGAGATGCGTCCCTCATGGGAGCCGCTCTTGGAAGGTCTGTTGGCAAGTTTAGAGTGCCCGCTACCATTCGTTGACAACAACAAACACCGCTCAAAATCTTACTTTTATGCTCTTTATATGATTTCAAAACTTGAAAAGCTCTAGCACATGATTTAATCCCTGCTTCCCTCTGAAGGGCCTATCTTTTACTTTTATGTTGAGTCGGTAAACCTATTTCCCTCTATCTTAAGCAAGCAATTGAGTTGTTGTGAACCAATCATTTATGCTATGATTGATTGATCATGTCTTTTATACTTTCTTGTTTAGTACCAATTTTATCTGAATGAATATGACTTGAAGTTATCAATGATTATGAAGAGATTGTTATGCTTGAATATGAAGGCTCAGTTATAAAATCTAATATGAGAGCTTTGCTTAGAAGTACAATCCGTTAGTAGTTCTCTGACCAAGAACAAAGTTTGCCATCACCAACTATGATTTCTTATGCACCTTTATTTGTGATTTCTCTTTACCTATTTCAAGATGAGTTATATGAGGAAGTTGTTTACTAGAATGTCTTGTGAATGAATATGATGCTTCTTGTCCGTATTTTATTTATCGACTCTTCACTCCATAAACATGTGGTCTTGTTTATCGAGCTCTTTCGCTTGGGGACAAGCGAGGTCTCGGGGGAGTTGATACGTCCAATTTGCATCACTATTTTGTATCATAATTTGCTGTTATTCATTGATATATTTCATATTGGGACACAATACTTATGTCATTTCATCTATTTTGCATGTTTCATCATTATTGGAGGATCAAGCACCGGGAGCCTGGATTCGAAAAAGCACCCGAACGCAATATTTCGGAAGATCAACCGTGGAAGGAAATTTCACGTGAATTCCTATTTTTCAGATAACGGAGGGAGCAAGGAAGAAGAGGGGGAGCCACTGTGGGCCAGACACGGGCCGGCGCGGCCATGGCCGCCACGCACTGGTGGGGGCCCCACACTCCCCTTTCGCCCCTTTTCTTCGTACTCCTTCGTCCCGAAACCTAAGCCAGAGAGGACCTCACGAAGGTTACAGCCGCCTCTGCGGGCGGAGAACACCAGAGAGAGAGCTCTCCGCGGGCAGAATCCGAAATTCCCTCCCGGAGGGGGAAATCGACGCCATCGCCATCGTCATCGAGCGGGACATCATCTCCACCATCATCATCATCATCTCCACCATCTACACCGCCATCACCATCGCTGCACCTTGTCACCGCTGTAACAATTTGGGTTGAATCTTGATTGTATGATAGGGGAAACTCTCCCGGCATTATTCTCTGCTTGTTATAGATGCTATTGAGTGAAACCATTGAACCAAGGTTTATGTTCAGATTGTTATTCATCATCATATCATCTCTGATTGTATTCCATATGATGTCTCGTGAGTAGTTCGTTTAGTTCTTGAGGACATGGGTGAAGTCTAAATGCTAGTAGTGAATTATGGTTGAGTAATATTCAATGTTATGATATTTAAGTTGTGGTGTCATTCTTCTAGTGGTGTCGTGTGAACGTCGACTACACGACACTTCACCATTTATGGGCCTAGGGAGTGCATCTTGTATTCGGTTGCTAATTGCGGAGTTGCCGGAGTGACAGAAACCTGAGCTCCCGTTAGTATATCGATGCAAGAGGGATGCAGGATCTCAGAGTTTAAGGCTGTGGTTAGATTTATCTTAATTACTTTCTTGTAGTTGCGGATGCTTGCAAGGGGTATAATCACAAGTATGTATTAGTCCTAGGAAGGGCGGTGCATTAGCATAGGTTCACCCACACAACACTTATCAAAACAATGAAGATTATTAAGCCACATGAAGCGAAAGTACTAGACTAAAATCCCCGTGTGTCCTCAAGAACGCTTGGTCATTATAAGTAAACAAACCGGCTTGTCCTTTGTGCTAAAAAGGATTGGGCCACTGCTGCAATTATTTCTCTCGCATTTTACTTACTCGTACTTTATTCATCTGTTACATCAAAACCTCTTGAATACTTGTTTTTGAGCCTTCATCATCACTTCCTTCTGCTCCTCCTGCCCTTGGGATCGACATTCTTAGTTATCCGATGATACACAACCCTATACTTGTGGGTCATCTTCCTCTCCTCCTCCTCCACCCACCACCCACCCACCACCACCACCACCACCCACCCCACCCTCCACCACCACCTTGGCGATTAATCCGGCGCCCCAATCAGATCTAGATCTAGATCTGCGCCACTTTTGAAATTCGAAAAAAAATTCTGTGGCGCATATTTTTGTTTACTTTACTTGGCACAAAAACATGATAAGGAGAGGTTGCTACAGTAGTAAACAACTTCCAAGACTCAACAAAACAAAAATTGCTGTAGTAAAATAAACACATGGGTTATCTCCCAAGAAGTTCTTTCTTTATAGCCATTAAGATGGGCGCAGTTTTAATGATGCACTCGCAAGAAATAGTATTTGAAGCAAAAGAGAGCATCAAGAGGCGAATTCAAAACACATTTAAGTCTAACATGCTTCCTATGCATAGGAATCTTGTAAATAAACAAGTTCATGAAGAGTATAGTGGCAAGCATAGGAAGACAAAACAAGTGTAGCTTCAAAAATTTCAGCACATAGAGAGGTGTTTTAGTAACATGAAAATTTCTACAACCATATTTTCCTCTCTCATAATAATTTTCAGTAGCATCATGAGCAAACTCAACAATATAACTATCACATAAAGCATTCTTATCATGAGCCACATGCATAAAATTATTACTCTCCACATAAGCATAATCAATTTTATTAGTTGTAGTGGGAGCAAATTCAACAAAGTAGCTATCATTATTATTCTCATCAAGTGTAGGAGGCATAGTATAATCATAATAAAATTTACTCTCCATAGTAGGCACCAAAAGACCACTATCATTATAATCATCATAAATAGGAGGCAAAGTATCATCAAATTAAATTTTCTCCTCAATGCTTGGGGGACTAAAAATATCATGCTCATCAAAACCAGCTTCCCCAAGCTTAGAATTTTCCATAGCAGCAACAATGGTGTTCAAAGCATTCATAGTAATAACATTCCCATTAGCATGCATATAAATTTCCATGGGTTTTTAATTCTCTCTTCAAACACATCATGTCCTAATTCAAGATAAAGTTCATAAAGATCTCATATTTTTGTTGTTTTTCATTATGCCTAACTAGTGTAAACAAGAAACAAAAAGATGCAATTGCAGGATCTAAAGGAAATAGCTTAGTACTTACAACGGCGCCGGAAAATAGCTTAGTAGCCGAGATCCGGAGTGTGAGTACCTTTACCTTTCCTCGGCGCTTAAAATAGCTTGATGTCTACGGTGCTTCTATTCTTGTAGGCAGTGTTGGGCCTCCAAGAGCAGAGGTTTGTAGAACAGCAGCAAGTTTTCCTTAAATGGATCACCCAAGGTTTATCGAACTCGGGGAGGAAGAGGTCAAAGATATCCCTCTCAAGCAACCCCGCAACCACAAAGCAAGAAGTCTCTTGTGTCCCCAACACACCTAATAGGTGCACTAGTTGGCGAAGAGATAGTGAAATACAGTGGTATGAATGAATATGAAGGTACGCGCCGAAAATAGCTTATTACGCATTGATGGTAGTAATATTGGAAGTAAACATGGGTAGAACAGAAACAAGCAGCGATAGCGATATTAGGAACAAGGCCTAGGGATTAGACCTTCACTAGTGGACACTCTCAACATTGATCACATAACAGAATAGATAAATGCATACTCTACACTCTCTTGTTGGATGATGAACACATTGCGTAGGATTACACGAACCCTCAATGCCGGAGTTAACAAGCTCCACAATTCAATGTTCATATTTAAATAACCTTAGAGTGCATGAAAGATCGACACGACTAAACCAAGTACTAACATAGCATGCACACTGTCACCTTCACACCATGTAGGAGGAATAGATCACATCAATACCATCATAGCAATAGTTAACTTCATAATCTACAAGAGATCATAATCATAGCCTACGCCAAGTACTAACACGGATGCACACACTGTCACCATTACACCGTGCAGGAGGAATAAACTACTTTAATAACATCACTAGAGTAGCACATATATAAATTGTGATACAAAACACATTGCAATCATAAAGAGATATAAATAAGCACTTCACTATGCCATTCATAACAGTGAATAAGTATTCTGTGAAATATAGCCTAAGAGACCCACAGGGTGCACACACTGTCACCTTTACACACGTGGGACAAGGAGTCTCCGGAGATCACATAAGTAAAACCCACTTCACTAGCATAATGACATCTAGATTACAAGCATCATCATATGAATCTCAATCATGTAAGGCAGCTCATGAGATTATTGTATTGAAGCACATAGGACAGAGATTAACCACATAGCTACCGGTACAGCCCCGAGCCTCGATGGAGAACTACTCCCTCCTCATGGGAGACAGCAGCGATGAAGATGGCGGTGGAGTCGATGGAGGAGCTCGGGCACTTCCCCGGCGTGCCGGAACAGACTCTGTCCCCCAGACTTGGCCGATGGCGGCGGCTCGAACTTTTCTCGCCGTGGCTTATTCCTCTTGGGGTTTTAGGTCAGGGACCTTATATAGGCGAAAGGGCAGCCTCAGGGGGTCTGGGGCCACTGGACACTAGCGGCGGCCGGCCGCCGCCACCATGTGGGCCCCTGTGGCCCCTCTCGCGGCTCTCGGGTGTTCTGGATGCTTCCGGCAAAATAGGAACCTGGCGTTGATTTCGTCCAATTCCGAGAATATTTCGTTACTAGGATTTAAACCAAAACAGCAGAAAACAGGAACTGGCACTTCGGCATCTTGTTAATAGGTTAGTTCAAAATGCACAATATGACATAAAGTGTGCATAAAACATGTAGATATCATCAATAATGTGGCATGGAACATAAGAAATTATCGATACGTCGAGACGTATCGCATCCCTGCTTAGTTCGCTCGTGTAAACGATAACAAAGATAATTTCTGAAGTGCCATGCCGTCATAAACTTGATCATATTGTAAACATATGTAATGAATGCAGCGATCAAAACAATGGTAATGACATGAGTAAACAACTGAATCATAAAGCAATGACTTTTCATGAATAGCACTTTCAAGACAGGCATCAATAAGTCTTGCATAAGAGTTAACTCATAAAGCAATAATTTAAAGTATAGACATTGAAGCAACACAATGGAAGATTAAGTTTCAGCGGTTGCTTTCAACTTGTAACATGTATATCTCATGGATAATTGTCAACATAGAGTAATATAACAAATGCAATAAGCAAGTATGTAAGAATCAATGCACAGTTCACACAAGTGTTTGCTTCTTGAGGTGGAGAGAGATAGGTGAACTGACTCAACATAAAAGTAAAAGAATGGTCCTTCAAAGAGGAAAGCATCGATTGCTATATTTGTGCTAGAGCTTTGGTTTTGAAAACATAAAGAGAGCATAAAAGTAAAATTTTGAGAGGTGTTTGTTGTTGTCAACGAATGGTAGTGGGCACTCTAACTACCTCATCAACCAGACTTTCAAGAGCGGCTCCCATGAAGGACGTTATCTCTACCAGCAAGGTAGATCATCCCTCTTCTCTTTTGTTTACACATGTACTTTAGTTTAGTTTTTTCTTTATTTATGGATGACACTCCTCCCAACCTTTTGCTTACACAAGCCATGGCTAAACGAATCCTGGTGCCTTCCAACATTCACATACCATGGAGGAGTGTCTATTTGCAAAATTAAGTTGCTTACTGATGAATCAGAGCAAAACATGTGAAGAGAATTATTAATGAAAGTTAATTAATTGGGGCTGGGAACCCCATTGCCAGCTCTTTTTGCAAAATTATTGGATAAGCGGATGTGCCACTAGTCCATTGTGAAAGTCTGTCAAAAGTAAATGACAAGATCGAAAGATAAAACACCACATACTTCCTCATGAGCTATAAAACATTGACACAAATAAGAGGTGATAAATTTTGAATTATTTAAAGGTAGCACTCAAGCAATTTACTTTGGAATGGCGGAGAAATACCATGTAGTAGGTAGGTATGGTGGACACAAATGACATAGTGGTTGGCTCAAGGATTTTGGATGCATGAGAAGTATTCCTCTCGATACAAGGTTTAGGCTAGCAAGGCTATTTGAAACAAACACAAGGATGAACCGGTGCAGCAAAACTCACATAAAAGACATATTGTAAACATTATAAGACTCTACACCGTCTTCCTTGTTGTTCAAAACTCAATACTAGAAATTATCTAGACTTTAGAGAGACCAATTATGCAAACCAAATTTTAGCAAGCTCTATGTATTTCTTCATTAATGAGTGCAAAGTATATGATGCAAGAGCTTAAACATGAGCACAACAATTGCCAAGTATCACATTATCCAAGACATTTTACCAATTACTACATGTAGCATTTCCCGTTTCCAACCATATAACAATTAACGAAGCAGTTAACCTTCGCCATGAACATTAAAAGCTAAGAACACATGTGTTCATATGAACCAGCGGAGCGTGTCTCTCTCCCACACAAGGATGAACTTATTCAAACAAAACAAAAATAAAAGCACACAGACGCTCCAAGTAAAGTACATAAGATGTGACTGAATAAAAATATAGTTTCACTAGAAATGACCTGATAAGTTGTCGATGAAGAAGGGGATGCCTTGGGCATCCCCAAGCTTAGATGCTTGAGTCTTCTTAAAATATGCAGGTATGAACCACCGGGGCATCCCCAAGCTTAGACCTTTCACTCTTCTCGATCACATTATATCACCCTCTTCTATTGACCCTTGAAAACTTCTCACACCAAACTTCAAGCAAACTCATTAGAGGGTTAGTGCATAATAAAAATTCACATGTTCAGAGGTGACACAATCATTCTTAACACTTCTGAACATTGCACAAAACTTCTGAAAGTTAATGGAACAAAGAAACTCATTCAACTTAACAAAAGCGGCAATGCGAAATAAAAGGCAGAATCTATCAAAAACAGAACAGTCCGTAAAGACGAACCTGAAAGGGGCACTAGACTTGCTCAAATGGAAAAACTCAAAACTAATGAAAGTTGCGTACATATCTGAGGATCACGCTCGTAATTTTGCAGATTTTTTAGATTTTTGTACAGAGACTTGTGCCAGAATTCGTGACAGACAGCAATGCTGTTTCTGCGCAGCGATCCCAAATATAACATCAACTTTAACATAGAAACTTTACTTGGCACAAAAACATTAAGGAGAGGTTGCTACAGTAGTAAACAACTTCCAAGACTCAACAAAACAAAAATTGCTGTATTAAAATAAACACATGGGTTATCTCCCAAGAAGTTCTTTCTTTATAGCCATTAAGATGGGCTTTTAATGATGCACTCGCAAGAAATAGTATTTGAAGCAAAAGAGAGAATCAAGAGGCGAATTCAAAACACATTTAAGTCTAACATGCTTCCTATGCAAAGGAATCTTGTAAATAAACAAGTTCATGAAGAGTATAGTGGCAAGCATAGGAAGACAAACAAGTGTAGCTTCAAAAATTTCAGCACATAGAGAGTGTTTTAGTAACATGAAAATTTCTACAACCATATTTTCCTCTCATAATAATTTTCAGTAGCATCATGAGCAAACTCAACAATATAACTATCACATAAAGAATTCTTATCATGAGCCACATGCATAAAATTATTACTCTCCACATAAGCATAATCAATTTTATTAGTTGTAGTGGGAGCAAATTCAACAAAGTAGCTATCATTATTATTCTCATCAAGTGTAGGAGGCATAGTATAATCATAATAAAAGTTACTCTCCATAGTAGGCGGCACCAAAAGACCACTATCATTATAATCATCATAAATAGGAGGCAAAGTATCATCAAAGTAAATTTTCTCCTCAATGCTTGGGGACTAAAAATATCATGCTCATCAAAACCAGCTTCCCCAAGCTTAGAATTTTCCATAGCATTAGCAACAATGGTGTTCAAAGCATTCATAGTAATAACATTCCCATTAGCATGCATATAAATTTCCATGGGTTTTTTAATTCTCTCATCAAACACATCATGTCCTAATTCAAGATAAAGTTCATAAAGATCTCTCATATTTTTGTTGTTTTCCATTATGCCTAACTAGTGTAAACAAGAAACAAAAAGATGCAATTGCAGATCTAAAGGAAATAGCTTCGAGTACTTACAACGGCGGAAAATAGCTTAGTAGCCGAGATCCGGAGTGTGAGTACCTTTTACCTTTCCTCCCCGGCAACGGCGCCAGAAAATAGCTTGATGTCTACGGGTGCTTCTATTCTTGTAGACAGTGTTGGGCCTCCAAGAGCAGAGGTTTGTAGAACAGCAGCAAGTTTTCCTTAAATGGATCACCCAAGGTTTATCGAACTCGGGAGGAAGAGGTCAAAGATATCCCTCTCAAGCAACCCTGCAACCACAAAGCAAGAAGTCTCTTGTGTCCCCAACACACCTAATAGGTGCACTAGTTCGGCGAAGAGATAGTGAAATACAGGTGGTATGAATGAATATGAGCAGTAGTACGGCGCGAAAATAGCTTGCTGGCGTGCAGATTGATGGTAGTAATATTGCAGAAGTAAACATGCAGAAGAACAGTAAACAAGCAGCGATAGCAATATTTAGGAACAAGGCCTAGGGATTAGACCTTCACTAGTGGACACTCTCAACATTGATCACATAAGAATAGATAAATGCATACTCTACACTCTCTTGTTGGATGATGAACACATTGCGTAGGATTACACGAACCCTCAATGCCGGAGTTAACAAGCTCCACAATTCAATGTTCATATTTAAATAACCTTAGAGTGCATGAAAGATCGACACGACTAAACCAAGTACTAACATAGCATGCACACTGTCACCTTCACACCATGTAGGAGGAATAGATCACATCAATACCATCATAGCAATAGTTAACTTCATAATCTACAAGAGATCATAATCATAGCCTACGCCAAGTACTAACACGGATGCACACACTGTCACCATTACACCGTGCAGGAGGAATAAACTACTTTAATAACATCACTAGAGTAGCACATAGATAAATTGTGATACAAAACACATTGCAATCATAAAGAGATATAAATAAGCACTTCACTATGCCATTCATAACAGTAAATAAGTATTCTGTGAAATATAGCCTAAGAGACCCACACGGTGCACACACTGTCACCTTTACACACGTGGGACAAGGAGTCTCCGGAGATCACATAAGTAAAACCCACTTGACTAGCATAATGACATCTAGATTACAAGCATCATCATATGAATCTCAATCATGTAAGGTAGCTCATGAGATTATTATATTGAAGCACATAGGACAGAGATTAACCACATAGCTACCGGTACAGCCCCGAGCCTCGATGGAGAACTACTCCCTCCTCATGGGAGACAACAGCGGTGATGAAGATGGCGGTGGAGTCGATGGAGGAGCCTTCCGGGGCACTTCCCGTCCGGCGTGCCGGAACAGAGACTCCTGTCCCCCGATCTTGGCTTCGTGATGGCGGCGCCTCTGGAACTTTTCTCGTACCGTGGCTTATTCCTCGTGGGGTTTTAGGTCAGGGACCTTATAGGCGAAAGGGCAGCCTCGGAGGGGTCCAGGGCCACTGACACTAGGGCGGGCGGGCCGGGCCAGCGCCGCCCATGTGTGGGCCCCCCTCTCTCGGGGCTCGGGTGTTCGGATGCTTCCAAAATAGGAACGGGCGTTGATTTCGTCCAATTCCGAGAATATTTCGTTACTAGGATTTCGAAACCAAAAACAGCAAAACAGGAACTGGCACTTCGGCATCTTGTTAATAGGTTTGTTCCGAAAATGCACGAATATGACATAAAGTGTGCATAAAACATGTAGATATCATCAATAATGTGGCATGGAACATAAGAAATTATCGATACGTCGAGACGTATCACGCACATATATGCGCCACGAAGTTTCAATACTAGTCGCGTGGTAACTGTGGCGACCTGGATATGCGCCACAGAATTTGATTTTGGTGCGCCACAGATAGCCTTTTTTCCACTAGTGTTGTAAACCTCTGACACGTTGCTTGTCATTATGCCGTACCGAGCCCCTGAGTCGTGAGCTTGCGCCCACTTACTTAAATCGGGGCAGTTCTGATTAATCCATGTAGTCAAATTTATTTGAGTCCTCCGGCCCCTCCGGTCTTCTGTCGGCGGCAAGGCATATTTCTCGATTTCTTTGTTGATTCCAGCCCAAATAGCATTCATCTTCGCTTGTGTGTTATGCATGCACATCCTCTTAAATAGCTTGAACCAGTCCTTGTTCTTGAACTTTGAGTAAAAATTGGCTGCCAAGTGCCTCATGCACCACCTTATCTCCAGGTCGGGCCACCCCGAGTCAGGGTCCGATGAATTCGTGATTAATTCGAGAGCGCTCAAAAGGCATGTGTTGTGATCTAATATGATGCAAACATCGGGCTGATCTCTCACGACTCCCATCTTCAAGCAGCCGAGGAACCATAACCAGCTATCTTTTTTTTCACTCTCGACAAGTGCATAGGCAATAGGCAAGAGCTGATTATTTGCGTCAGCTGCGATCACCACCAAGTGTGTGCCCTTGTACTTTCCTGTGAGAAAGGTACCATCTATTGACAGCACCGGGCGGCAGTGATGGAATGCCCGTATAGTTTGGGGGAATGCCCAGAATAAACGATCAAGGATTTCTTGGTTTTCCTCCAGAGGGTGTTGACGAGCTCTCCTGACCACTTGAGTCCCCCGGTTAGTTGTTGCTATCTGATGGAGTAGTCTCGGGGCAAGGTCATATGCCTCCTCATAGGTGCCATACAATCTCTGGAAAATCTCCTCCTTCGCCCGCCTTGCCTTACTAAAGCTGACCGGGAAGCCAATCAGATCTTCCGTGGTTTTTTGCAGCTTCTTTGTACCAAGGGTTATATCTTCTTCACCGCCACTTGCATGATATGTGATACATATTTTGCAGTGACGTTGCGGTGTTTGTCAAGAGCCCCCAATTGCTCGCAGCTATGGGGTTCTATTTTTTAGATATGCCATGGCTGACATACCCCAGGGCTCACCCGAGCAATAACTCTCCCCCTGCAACCCTCATTCAATTTGACGCACATGACTTTCAGCTGCCTTCGATCAGACTGCTTCACTCTGTGTTGCCGAGATATGGCCAAGGCATACCTCTTGATTGCTTGGTCAGCCGAGTCCTTGTTTGGGAAAGTTTGCCCAACCTGCAAACTCGCCTCCCCTAGGCCCGGAACAGAGCGGAATTCATTGCTGATGGTCATTGTTTCTAAGAACTCAGGGTCCATTGGTGCCGCAACCGCCCTCCGGGAAGGACCGATGCCTTCTTCGTCCGAGGAGGATTCAGACGAAGAAGAACGAGCATCATCGTCCAATGCCTCCGGCAATCCCTCCACACGCTCGCTAATGTCAACGAACGCGGACCAGTATCCTGGCTTGGCAGCAAACTGGACGACCATCTGCTCCGATGGGCCGGTGCTATGGCCTGCAGTCAGTGCCTCATGCTCTGATTGGCCTATCATGTTTGCTGCAGTCAGGGTCAAATGCTTCGATTGAACGGTGCTCGGTCCTGTGATGATGGCCATCTCCTCTTCACCAGCGCCGGTACTGCATCCAGCACCATCATCACCAGATATAAACTGAACATGCACCATGGGATCTCCGTACATAGCAGCACCAGGTGTGCTTGCAAACCTCTTGTACGTACCCCAATTTGTATCACTCTTTACCTCCCGCAAACCCCAACGGGCAGGTGTCCCATCATTCCCTCCTACGACGATGAGAGCCTCAACGATCATCTTCTTTCCATACATGTCACGCCCAAACTGTGCTCGGGTGCATCTTCTAACATCCAAAAATTCTCTATTGACCATGTCTGTCACTGCAACTTTCATCGAGTCGCAGCGCGACACATCGACACCAGAAAATTCGTCGCATACGACATCTCCATAAAACACTAACACAGTTTCCATCGTACCTACCGCACAACCATATTTTTAAAATTATATTAGATTACAACACAACAATATTTAACATGTGATTAACATTTTTTAATAATCATAACACAACATCATCTTTAATATTTTTAACAGCATTCCATAATAATTGTATTAGAAGCCTAACGCTCACTCATTCCATAATAAATTTAACACCAAACATAAGACGACACTATATTTTAATACGCGACAAATTTTTATACTACCAACTACAAACTAAAATTAAAATAAGTACGGATGGATTTTAGTACCACTACTTCAGCCCGTGCGCTCCACTTCTCTAATTATATCTTAAAATCGTTCCACCTTATTGCAATCAAAGCAGTCTATAATCAAATCCACCTAAAATACAGTTCAACATATTTAGTTAGAACATTAATATTTCAGCACCATAATATTATATGTCTACTTTAACATGGATCTTGAATGGACCATTATTTGCTACTAATATTCACCATTACTTAGTTTAATTAGAAGTTCATTCGTACGTTATATGTTTGTACGGAACACATAAAATCATAGTCTATATACTTTGCATGTCGCATACAAAAAAATATAAATTCTATACGTCACATTTAATTAGCTATCTACGGCTTAATTACATGTTGCATGTCCTAATATACTACTCAAAAATATGCAGTACTAATATTTTCATCCTACATATGCATGCAAATACGGAACATGCACTACTTAAACTAATTACACTACACAACTAGTTAGATTCTAACTACGTAAATAAATACAACATGCTAGCTTCTTGTAATCCTTAACTTGAGCAAAGACGGAATCAACCAGGCTGCACTCAATCAACAGACATGAACTAACTGAGTAAGAGATATTAACGACGCAGAGCAAGAGACATCAACTAAGTGAGCAGAGACTAAGTGCGTCAAGAAAGCTGAGTGTGTTCACAGTGAGAGTGAGAGCGAGTAACGTCTTTATATAGAATCGGCTCAGCTCACAGAATCGATGCATGCTTTATTTATTGCACTTTGTGTAGATGTCTCAACTTTATCTACATACAAATGCTTTTCTAAGTAAAATGCATTACACACATCTATATGTAGACAAAAGTAAGACACCTATTTTCAAACGGGGGAGTACCAGAGAATCTGCGTCCGCGCCCGTATCATCTCAATTTGCAACAGTTTCGCAACAATCACACTGAAAGCAGCAAAATTTGCAACAGTTAAAAGCACCCTAATTGGAAATAGTACCAACTTCTTTTGCAGCATCAAAGTGCGTGCAGGGCCAGATTCCCGCGCGTGGTCGTCGGCAACCCATTTCCCGTGCGAGGTGGTCGGCCGGGTCAGCTTTGCCTGCCGCCGCATGCATCGGAGGCATGCTCCACGACACCTTGCCGCCGCATAGTGGGGCGGCATGGCCCGCCACCGCTGACGGACGCGGACGGCGCCGTCGACCGCTAACGTGCCGTCAGTGCGTCCGGCGGCAGGTCACACGTGTCGCCTGGAGGCACTGCCGCCACTGAGAAGGTGATCCTTTTTGTCAATGAATTGGGCAGGGTGGTCCTTTTTGTCAAAAAATCTTGCTTGTGTATCTAACTTATCTAGAAGGTTCGTTTTGCAACTGGAAGGTCTCTGGTCTCGGTCATGCCAGGATCCGTACGTTCGGTGAGGCTTGTCGCATGCATCTAAATCAGGGTTTGGTGGTCTCCACATCAGCTTGAGAATGGATATTTATTGTAATTTTATGCATGGTTGTATATATAAGTCGATTGTGGATCTGTGCCTGATCTTTCTTTCATCAATTCAAAAGCCTTTCGGCAAAACTACCGCCACGCACTCTAGAATCTGAACAATGTGGCGAGGATCAGAGGATGGACAGACTGACGGGTATTGGTCAAATCTACTGATAGCCTCCGTTCGTACCATCCTAACGAAAAGGAAGGTCTAAAAACCCCAGAGCCCCGTCCCTTATCCTCTCCGCTACAGTTCTGAGAGAGGCGAAAAGGGAGTTTCTTGGTGTCCCTCGCTCCGCCGCCGGCCAGACCGCTGGTCTCTCCTCTCTCCGGCTGCTTCGGCGGCGGGAGGGTGGGGGGACCGCGGCTCTGTGCTGCCGGCGTGTGTACAGTAGGGTAGGTTGGTGCGCTTTGCTGCTGCTATGGTGGGTGATGGCGGCGGCGGTGGCGCGAATAAGTCTGCCTCGGTTCTCCCCACGCCGAGTTTGGTCTTCGGAACAGCTTCGGCGAGCCGGTGGTGGGTGGTGCTCCTGGTGTGGTCGCCGGTGCGAAGGCGGCGGCCGACTGTGGGAGCTTTTGTCCCCTGCCTTCCTCTTCGTCGTCGTTGAGCTCCTCCTGGCTCTACGACGGAGGTGCTGGGGGTGCGCCGGTGTGGGCGCGGAGCTGGTCGACGGGCTCCGCCGGTGTTTGTACAGGAGTTCTGTAGATCTTCAGCTGTTCCCCAGGTTGATGTGCTTGCTGTTGCAGGGTGGGGTGTTGGCTCTTGCCGGCGACCCTGTCCTGACTGCCGGAGTGGACCGGGGCGTGGCCCCCGCCGACGTGCCTTTAGCCTCCTTCAGATCCCGGCGGCTGCGTCGGGTGGCTACTGCGGCGACTTCTACGAGGCTTGGTCCTCTAAAGGTTCGATCCGGCGACCTAGCTGCGGCCAGTGGTGGCTTCGCCTCTCCGTCCGGCGAGGTGGAAGTGTCGAAGATGGCGGCGGCCGATCTTGTTCGTCTCAGAGGAGCCCGAGGGCCTGGTTGCTTTTTCTTTTCTTTCAGGGTTCTTTTTGTAATTTGGGGACAGCTGTCCCAGTTTCTGGTTGGTTCTTGTAAGACCTTGTTTCCTTACTTAATATAATCAGATATCTGGCCTCAAAAAAAACGAAAAGGAAGGTCTTTGTCAGTGGACGAAACGGCCCATGTTCTTCATTGCAGAAAAAGAAGAAGACGAAGGATCGGCCACGTATACGTACTGAACTGATTGCCGAACTCCATGATGGCCCGTCCATGCTATACGTACGCTCGATCTCACCATTGTTGAACACACTTCGTACACGTTTTGTATTACCGTTTACTTGTTTTCCCAGTATAGTTGTAGTGCCCTAGTTTGTAGGATCACACGTCGTGTGTTCTCCATATCTGTAACAGTTCACCCTCCGTGGTGATTCATTCAATCAACTAGATGGACCTAGCGCGCTCTGCCGCGCCGTACTCCGATACCAGTGATTAGTTTCTGTTGCATGTCCTTTTCTTTTGTTGACGTGTACATGTATTCGTTGCTGGTTTGTTAGGTTTTTTGTCGTGCGCACAGTCCGGTGGACCCTGGCACGTTTTGTACGGCGATGTATGGTTGGTGCGTCTTCGCACGTGCATGGGAGTTGTTTGTTGGTGGGTGTTTGTTTATTGGTCATGTACGTATGGTAAAAAGGCATTGAGATGGTGGGTTGCATCCATATATGTCGGTTATGAGCGCATTATAAATGGCTTGGCAACGAAGTGGATTGGATTGATCATTGAGTGGCCCCGTTGCGCTTTTAATTGTATATGCAGACCTGCCTAACGCACACCGAAAATACAATGCATTCGTAAGGTTATGGAAGTTGGATGACGGTATGTGTAAAGCTATTTGTTTCTCTTAACTTAGGCTTCTTCTATTCTTATGGTTTGCTAAGTCGTGGTGGGTGTCATACGTTTAGCAGCTGGTGTCGTTCTTGTTTGTCTCTCTCGCAGTTCGATGCTCACTGATTCATTGACAAAAGTGGGTAGGTCCGCGGCAACGTACTTCACGCAGTGGCTTTCGGCAGGGTTCCAATCAGCAAAAGGTCACTGAAGAAGATATCACTAATCTCTTGATTTTTGTGTTGAGATGCAAACATGGACGAGAACAACGTGAAGCAGTAATGAGTGAATTGGTCATGTCGTCGGAATACCATGGACCAAATTTTCAGGAAAACTGTGGCCGCAAAGCTTAAGGAGCTACTCTTAGGGCGCACTCACTGGGGGACCGGGGAGGGGGGCATTGCTCTGGACGACTTGCTGGACGTCTTGTGTTTTGTATGGAGATGCATACCGTTGCGGGTAGCAATTCCACTCATGTTGTTGTTGTTGTGAAGACCGAGCGTGGTATTTTTGAACATGGGAGCATATCCTTCCTATATTTTGAAATGCATCTTACATATATTTTAAATTTTTAAAAATTAAAATAAAAAATTCACACGCACATCTTCACGTGCTACGCTTTCACAAAGTTGTTTCATAAAAAATAAACTTATCCTGAAAAACACAAAATTCAGTGCTAAAAATAATGCTTTCCACAAGATAAATTTTCTCTTTTTTACATAGACCACGAAAAAATAAACTTATCCTGAAAAACACAAAATTCAGTGCTAAAAATAATGCTTTCCACAAGATAAATTCGTGAAACTTGATGAATGCATTTATATCATGAAGATGTACATGTAGAATTTTTTGTCAAATTTTTTTGACACTTCAAAATATAATTTTTTGATAAAAGGAGCATATATACGCACCCGGGAACCGAATTGAATTTCCGCTAAACTATTTGTTTGAGAGAGTAAAACTCATGTTTGTTGGAGGGCTAGTTTTCGGTGGTGAGGAGTGAGCGTGTCAAGAGTGTCTGTTGTGGCTGGTGTGTGTATGGCCGTGTGGGTGCGTGTATCTCTACTTTTTTTTGTATTTTTCTGTGTTGTTTAAGTTAATTGCTAAATTCGGTACTGAATTTCGCACGTCCAGGTATTCAGTTGAGCCTTTTTAAAAAGTGAGGATTGAATGCTTTAGCATTTTATTTCTTTACATAAGTGATTCATAGTGAGTTCTTCTACAATAAAAAATACGATGGAAAATATATTGGCAACTAATTATAGTACGCTAGCGGTGATAGGACTTCCTCAAGATCCTTTTTACCAATTTGCATATCCCTTAAATGATGTTTTGTGAAAGATAAGTGATAATTCAACAACCAGAACATGCATAGGTGATCTACATAAGTCCATAAACAGGCTACAAATTGCAGTTGAAAGTAAAAAAAATGTAATTGGAATCAGACAAAGGGTCTACAAAAGGCTACAATTATCTACCTTAAAATTGAACATACTAATTTAATAGGCAACAAAACCGGTTCAGATGTGTTATTATCAACAAAAACAATCAATGGCATAAGTTGAATGGATATAGAAAAATGTGGATTGTAATATCTTCTTAAAAGGTGCACACCCAATTTAAACAGAATTTCATGAGAAAGTAACAATATTAGGAACTTGGATCAAGCACCCTGAACCTTGACACCATATGTTAATGCTCATATTCATGGCCCTGTTCAAAATCCGCACGAACACATCAGCACTAAGATTTACCAAGAATAGATGGACCTGATAATTGAATACTCCACATGCCTTGGTTGCAATTAGAGATATATTTTTTTATCTGTGCATTCTTCAATTAACAAAATGTTAGATAGTTTTAACATAAATATACTACTGTAAGAGGTTCCTTAACAAATATTCTACAAAGTATTAAATAGTTGCAATGGTTAGGTCGTCATATATAGCCAAGTACAGGGATCAATGGTTTGAGCACAATAGGATGCACACTTTACCATTATTCTTATGTCTGCTTAAGCAAATACTTCTTTGTAATGCCAGCAATTCAACCTTCCCTTCTATGTGGAGCTGAAAGCTAACCTTTGTAACAGTGAACCTTGAGTATTACAGTCACCACTTTGGAAGAAGTTTTAACTTTGGTTGTCTTCTATTACCCTCACCCTTGATAGTAATTTTCTTATCAAAGAAAGGGATCATTTCATATTGAGTTGCACTTCAATAAATTAAAATATTGAAGAATCCCACACAACTGACCTTGGTGGTTTTCATGCTCCTATTCTTAGCAACATTTGTCACTGGCTCTGAACCTAGGTGTTTTTTTTCATTTGTAACACCATTATTAGCTGGTCTAGCTCCACTACATCACATTGTCTTGTGAGCAGCTACATTTTCAGTCATAGAGGTAGCATGGACATGTGAGACATTTGGAAATCATACATAATCACTCAGAAGAACATGTATAACTCATTTAGTTCAATCAAACAAGCATAAAAATTGATATTGCATAGTTGCACTCATATTTGTGCCGTTTGAACTTCTAAGACTGAGTGCAAAAAACTAAGATGTTACTTTCCTATGCTAGACTTCTTAATCTCAAGTATGTATATTGAGTCCAAATAAGATTAATGCATTTTAAGTTTAGTGAAAAACAAAAAGCAATCACTATGCCTGTAGTTGGCGAGAGTAAAAAAGAATTGGCAGGTAAAGTTTAGAAGGCACTGGAAAGTAGCTATCTGTCTTGAAGCTTATTTACTTTCTTTCTGAGAGAACAATTTGGTAGCATGAAATAGGCAAATTACAAATCTCATATGCTTGGTGTCATTTAACTGAAACTAAAAGTAATACTTCTGTTGGTCCAGGAGAGGCAGGATAGCATCTAGCATTATTTAAGTAGTGGTCACAGAACCGCCTGCCAACGATAATCGTCCGAATTTTAGGACCAAAACAAAGAAATACCAACACTTAATCATAACAAACATCCTATGAGCTTCCCAAAGACATTGTAGATGCAATATCCCTTGTTCGAAGACCTGTACATGTGTGGATTGCAAGAATATTGAAGGAAGTGAAGAGCTACATGCTACAGATCAGGGGAAGATGCATCTGATCGAAATAATATTCAACAAGCATCACTCCGAATGGTGTCATTGGATCTATAGTATATAGATATTCACAAGTGCGTAGAAAAAGACACCCATCAGTTCCCTGATCCCCAGAGATAATTTTTAAGATGAGCTGGTTCGTAAAAGTTTAAATAACGTGTAAATATTGAACTATGATCTGTAGCACATCCATTTTGTCGGTAGTATCCTTTTACTTCTGGATGATTGTGTCAAAATCTAGTTGGTTATCCATCCACTTGACCACTGTAACTAATTTTATTTTGCTTCAATATTAAATTTTATAGGTTCCAAGTTGTTCCTTCTATTCTAGGCTAACCACATGTTGATGCTTCAAAAAATTGTTCTTGTATTGGATTTGAAGGCGTATGAAAGGAGGTACCGCCTTCTGAAGCAATTGGTGAAGAAAACAAATATCAAAAGGTAAGCGGAAAATATTGCACCTTGGTCCCTCGACAGCAAGTAAAATAAATAAGGATAACCGGCCAACATACTCTTACATCGAAGCCCACTGGCGTGCTACGCCTGCACCAGTTCCGAGGCTGCCTAGCCACTCAGCAAGATGCCAATGCCTTCCAGCAGCGCGAACAGCCACCACCCGCCAGACTGCATGCTAATTCCACTTGCGACCAATGTCATAGCAAAAAGATAATTCATAAAATGTTCAAATACATTGACACACATGATCTAGCTACTCTTGAACTACATAGATTTAGAACAGAAGCTTCTAATATTGAAAGAATGAACCGATGATGTGCATAACTGCCAAATAATTCCGATGACGAACATGAAGACATGTATAGTCGAATTTAGAATTCAATTAATTGATAAGTTCCTATTGAAGGTTCAAATCTTTGGTGATTCAAACATTGGAAAAAACTTGGAAGAAACTACAGAGTGCCTACTTTGCCCCAAACCAAAACGAACTGCATAATGTTGTTTGAGATATCGTGGGCATACGAATAGGAAGTTCACCACTACTATGCTTGCACAAGTAGCACACATTCAGATACAAAAGCATGTATCAGCAAGGAAGTCCCGCCACGCCACAGGGACTACGAACCACAACATTTGTTGCAGCTCTAGTTTTCATCTGGTATCCAGGCGTAAGACACTTCCCTTTAGTATCTTGAACATCACTAGACATTCGGCAAAATGGACATAGAATTAGCATATGAGTCCAAAAATAGACTAAACATAATTTCCAATCGAAGAATTTCCTTCGGCAAAAACTAAATCATTACAAAGGTGATATGATCTCTACATCAGTACAGTTCAACAGGTTTAGAAGCTAGTCAGATCCTATGATATCAAATTCATCTTCAGGATAAGTAATCGAGTGTATATATACTCTACCCACAAAATTAGCTACCAATTCTAATTTAATAGAAGACTATGAGAAAATTGTTTGGAAATTAGCTTCAGCTCTAGTTTAAAGAAGATCGTTGAAACTTTTGCCCTTATAACTATTCTTTTCAACACTTCCATATTTCAGCATTTCCTCGGTGGTAAAAAACCTATTGGCCCTAGTCTGGCAGTTTTTTCTTTTAACTAATTTCTCTGATGCCATACACAAGAAATTCTCTCTAATGTCTAATGACATATTTTTGTAGAACAACCATGACATTTAAATCAAGAAATTACATCTAAATCAAGACCCCGAAGTAATTTTTTCTAGAAATACAAATTTCACCAAATAATTACATCTAAATCAAGGCTCTGAAAGAACAACTTTGTAAGTTGCTTCAGTAATACTTGCACGGTGAAAACATAGGCAAACATAGCCAAAGGAAGAGAGACCCGTAGAAACCTGAACAACAACAACCACCATGCAGCTTCACGAGGCAGTGATACAAATGAGTGCAGCGGCAGGAATGGACCACAAATCGGTTTCAGAGACTTCCACGATGCACACATGAGAGACAAAGCAGATCGGCAGTTGTCAATAAAAGTACGAACAGGAACCGATAGCATACCTTACATCGGAGCCCAGCGCCCGCCGTGAAACGAACAGAAGCACGTCCTGAGTCCGCATATTGTTCAGCACGATCCAGATGCCACCCGCAACGCCGCCTGATACCAGTCGCCGGACTGCCTGACACCGAAGCAACATGCGGCGAATTTCTCCGACGTTGCCATCGATTCATCCCGCTGACGCCCTCATCTGACTTCTCGCCTAGCCACCGGCCGGACTACCGGAGCCGCCTACGGCAAATAATGCCTCCGTCGGCCAAATCCATGGCAGCTGCCGCTCGCCGTCGACCGCCGGCCGCTGGCGGCGACCAGCTGGGGATGGAGACGTCGGAGACGCTGGATCGGGCACCTGCGATTACAGGGGATAAGAGGAGGGACTACAATGCGGCCATGTGGAGATGGAGCGGCGAATCGGGATTTCTCACCGAGGCGAGGAACCTCCTTAGCGCCGAACGCATGAACCATCACGAACTGGACACTGGGCCCGGCGAAAGCGACCCGTCGATTGCTAAGAAGAGCGCGCAACCCTGGGAGCTTAGAGCTCTTTAGGGATTCCACAATACAATTTGATATCAAAGCCTTGCGCTCCTTCTCCTCCTCCCCAATGGCCGACAACTCTTCTCCCTCAACAACAGCGACTGCGCCGGCAACCTCCTCCTCTGCTATCCCAACCCTCAATACTGATCCCAACACACCTCTCCCTCACCGACCCGCCATGCCCCGTGCTCCTCCAACGCCACATCTTCCAGATCGCCTGAACTTCGATGGCGTTGCCGACCATCTACCCATCATCCATGCCCAAACCAATCAACCCCGCCTCATCTTCCCCTCCCAACTCCCAAATCCCACTTATTCCCATCCAATTCTCGGCGTCAACATCAACACCTACATCAAATTTCAGGTGAACACCGCCGGCACCAATTTCACCAAATGGCGCCAGATCTTCAAGTTCCTATTCACCTTGTAAAAGGTCCTCGACCACGTCTCTGAGGGCGCCGCCCCTCGCGATCCGGATGATGCCTGGCGCGTCGTCGACATCCACATTAGCCTATGGTTCATGGCGACCTTGACGGACGACCTGCATCGCCTCATCCAAGGCGACGACACCGCCTACGCCACATGGCGACGGCTGCACCATCTCTTCCTCGACACCTCGACGTCGCGGTACCTCTTCCTCAGCAAAGCATTCCGGAGCACACCGCGCGGCGACATGTCCGTCGCGACATACGCGAGCAAGCTCCAGGGCCTCGCTGATGACCTGGACGCCATCGGGCACCCCGTCAATGACTGCGACCTCGCCTCTCAGTTCGTCGACGGCCTCGGTGAACAGTTCAAACTCCAGGCTGAGATTCTGAAGACTAACCTCCCTTCTTTCGCCGATTGTTGTTCCCGCATCCAGATGGCAGAGATCTCCGACAACACCACCCCCGCCCAGGTCTATGCAACTCATGGTGGCGACCGTGGCCAACACAGCGGCGGCGGGCAACAACACGCCGGGGGTGGCCACGCCGCGCCTCGTGTCCCCGGCGTGAGCCCGAACTACAGGGGAAACAACCCCATCCCTGGCTACCGGCCATGCGGTGGGCATGGAGGCCAAGCGTCGAACGCTGGGCGCGGCCGTGGACACGGTCTTCCTAGCAGCCACGGTGGGCAGCAGCCGAACGCCATGCGCGGCCACGACTACGGGGGGGCCTGGCCGTGGCTCTGCCTCTCAGGTTCCCTGGTGGGGCTACTTCGCGCCCGTGGGAGCGCCTGGCCCGCCGGCTCGCACTCCATGGACGTCCACCTGGACAGCGCCCAACGCCACCGGGGTTCTCGGCTCTCGTCCAGGCCTCCACACGCAGGCGTACCCTATCCTGTACTCTGGACCTCCTGCTTCCTTTGCAACTCCAGCTGCGCCCTTGTCCTCTGCGTCCCCGTACTCGTTCGACTACAACGCCATGCTCCACAGCACCATGACCAATGGCCAACAGCACGTGCAGCAGCCGGAGTGGATCATGGATTCAGGAGCTTCCTCACACATCACTGGTAAGACGGGTAACACCAACTCTCGCTCCACTTTAGGTCATAGCTCTCAGTATATCATTGTTGGCAATGAGTCCAAAATTCCGATTTTAGCCATAGGGGCCGTCCAAATCTCCTCCCTCCCTCGATTCCTACAAGACGTTCTTGTCTCCCCTGATATAGTTAAGAATCTCATCTTCGTCCGTAAATTTACCCGCGATAATTTTGTATCAATTGAATTTGACCCATATGGTTTTTCCGTGAAGGACCTAGCTACCAAGACCCTCCTGCTCCGCTCTAATAGTGATGGCGATCTGTACCCTTTCTTCGGCTCCAAGACCACCACTCCATCGACAGCATTCACCACCTCTTCCGGCGATCTCTGGCACCAGTGACTCGGGCACCCTAGCTCTGCATCTCTCTCACATTTGTCATTAGATTTTCTTCACTGTAATAAAAGTACTCCACCTCCTTCCCCACTTTGTGAGGCGTGTCAACTTGGACGCCAGCCTCGCCTCCCTTTTCCCATCTCCACCTCTAGGACCACCGCTACATTTCAACTCATTCATTGTGACTTGTGGACATCACCCATCCTTAGTTTTTCTGGCTACAAGTACTAATTAGTTGTATTAGATGATTTTACTCATTATTTATGGACCTTCTCCTTGAGAAATAAATCTGATACTTGTGCCACTATTAAGCGTTTTATCAGCTTTGTCCACACCCAATTTCATGTTACCATTAAATGTATGCAATGTGATAACGGTGGCGAATTTCTTACTACTACATTGCGTGACTATTTTTCCTCATATGGAATTTCCTTCCGTCTCTCCTGCCCACACACATCACCACAAAATGGTAAAGCTGAAAGACTTCTTCACACAACCAATGACATAATCCGCACCATCCTCATACATGCCAGCCTCCCACCACAATTTTGGGCTGAAGCCCTTAACACTGCCACACATTTGCTTAATCTCCGCCCCTCCCGTGCCATTCAACATCTTACACCTCATTTTCTGCTCTATGGCATTCCACCCAGCTATGATCATTTACGTGTCTTTGGATGCTTGTGTTACCCCAATCTTTATGCCACTGCTGATCACAAGCTCTCTCCTCGCTCGACTCGTTGTGTTTTCCTAGGCTATGCGCGCAAACACAAGGGCTACCGGTGTCTAGATCTATCCTCCCTTCGCATGATTGTATCTAGACACGTTGTATTTGATGAATCAAAATTCCCTTATTTTTCCGCTGATTGCAGAGATCCACCCGCAGAGGATCCCGCGCCTGCCATCCCAGATCTTCCTCGTACTGGCGCAGGAATCGTCCCCGGGATCCCACCCGCATCCTCCTCGTGTCGCCCGCCCAACAACAGCCCAGCCAACCACAACACACCACCACCCCCGCCAGGCCCACCACCCACCACCACCGGTTCCCCACCACCAGCTCCCCTGCCACCGTACGACCCACTAACCCTGGTTCCCTCCCGACAAATCCCCCTGCCACCATGCGGCCCACCTCCAGCCAATCCCCGCCTCTGCTTTCTCTCTGGTCCCCGACCAAATCCACCTCGTCTGGCGCGTCGCCTGCCCCATCCGATCTGTCGGCCTCTCACCATCCAACACCCACCCAGCACGTGTCGCCTCAACCTCCACTCCCGTCCAAATCAATATTGATACAGCCACTGGATACGTCTCCAACGTATCTATAATTTCTGATGTTCCATGCTAGTTTTATGTCAATACCTACATGTTTTGTTCACACTTTATGATGTTTTGATGCATTTTCCGGAACTAACCTATTAACAAGATGCCGAAGTGCCAGTTCCTGTTTTCTGCTGTTTTTGGTTCAGAAATGCCTAAGGAAATATTCTCGGAATTGGACGAAATCAACGCCGAACCTTATTTTTCCGGGCTTCCAGAGCACCGAAGAGGGACGAGGGGGAGCCCGGGGGCCCCACCCCACAGGCGGCGCGGCCAAGGGGGGGCACCCCCCTATGGTGTGCTGCACCAGGGCTCCCAGAGGCTGCCCTTCCGCCTATATAAAGTCTCCGCCTCGAAAACCCTAAAAGATAAGCCACGATACAGGAAAAGTTCCCGAGCCGCCGCCATCGCAAGCCAAGATTCGAGGGACAAGTCTCGTTCTGCAGCGCCGGGACGGGAATTGCCCCGGAAGGCATCTCCATCATCGACAGCACCGCCATCTCCATCAACGCTGCTGTCTCCCATGATGAGGAGGGAGTAGTTCTCCCTCGAGGCTAAGAGGCTGTACCGATAGCTATGTGGTTAATCTCTCTCTCTCGTACTTCAATACAATGATCTCATGAATTGCCTTGCATGATTGAGATCCATATGATGAGCTTTGTAATCTAGATGTAGTTATGTTATTCAAGTGGATTTTACTTATGTGATCTCCAGACTCCTTGTCCCACGTGTGTAAAGGTGACAAGTGTGTGCACCGTGTGGGTCTCTTGGGCTATATTTCACAGAATACTTGTTCATTGGGTTATGATTTGAGTTGGATGTATCTATGAAATTGTGGTGTGTTAGTACCTCCTATGAATGCTCAAAGTGACAGGTGGGGTGTTTATTAGTACTTGGAATACATCTTTAAGGTTTGCACATCTACATGGTGAATTAGTGTTCGTTATCCAGGGTAATTGAGAATAGCATAGTGAAGTGCTTATATTTATATTCAGTTATGATTGCATTGTTGAGAGTGTCCACTAGTGAAAGTATGATCCCTAGGCCTTGTTTCTAAGCATTGAAACACCGTTTCCAACAGGTTACTACATGTGTTGCTAATATTTACTTCATATCGCAATTCTTGTTTACCACCATCTATACCACTGTGTTTTACTATCTCTTCGTGAACTAGTGTGATGTCTACCTTCTTTTCTGCCAGGCAGTGTTGGGCCTCCAGGCAGAGGTTTGTAGAACAGAACAAGTTTTCAAGTGGATCACCCAAGGTTTATCGAACTCGGGAGGAAGAGGTCAAGATATCCTCTCAAGCAACCACAAACGATACAAGAGTCTCTTGTGTCCCCAACACACCTAATACACTTGTGCATATGAGTGCACTAGTTCGGTGAAGATAGTGAAATACAAGTAGTATGGATGTATATGAGTGGTAATAGCAATCTGAATAAAATAGGAAAAGGTATTCACATCCTTGAGCTATTTCCTATACTTGTTGCGGTGTGGTGTGTGAGGTATCTCCTTTAGATTCCAAATTCTATCTTTTTGTCTTGTTGTTTTTATTTTCACTAGTTAGGCTTAATGGAAAACAACAAAAAATCAGATCTTTATAGTATTTATCTTGAATTAGGACATGAGGTGTTTGAAGAGAAAATTAAAAACCCATGGAACTTTGTTTGCAAAATAGTTGTAGCAATCTTATTAGCATGAACTCTTTGAACACTATTGCTAATGCTATGGAAGAATTTAAGCTTGGGGAAGCTGGTTTTGATGAGCATGATATTTTTAGTCCCCCAAGCATGGAGGAGAAAATTTACTTTGATGATACTTTACCTCCTATATATGATGATTACAATGATGAAAATGATATTTTCAGTCCACCTACTATTGAGGAGAAAATTAATTATGATTACAATATGCCTCCTATATATGATGATTATGGTGATGAGAATAATGATAGTTATTTTATTGAATTTTCTCCCACTACAACTAATAAAATTGATTATGCTTATGTGGAGAGTAATAATTTTATGCATGTATCTCATGACAAGAATGCTTTATGTGATAGTTATATTGTTGAGTTTGTTCATGATGCTACTGAAAGTTATTATGAGAGAGGGAAACATGGTTATATGCATCTTAATAATATTAAGTTTCCCCTCTTTATGTTGAGAATTTTGAAGTTACTCGTGTTTTATCTTCCTATGCTTGCCACTTTGTTCTTGAATTTATTTGTGTACAAGATTCCTTTTCATAGGAAGTGGGTTAGGCTTAAATGTGTTTTGAATTTTCTTCTTGATGTTCTCTTTGCTTCAACTCTTATTTCTTGCGAGAGCATCATTAAAATTGAGCCCATCTTAATGGCTATAAAGAAAGCACTTCTTGGGAGATAACCCATGTGTTTTATTACTGTATTGTTGAGTCTTGGAAGTTATTACTACTGTAGAAACCTCTCCTTATCATGTTTTTGTGCCATTAAAGTCTCTATGGTAAAGTTGATGCTAGATTTGGATTGCTGCGCAGAAACAGCATTGCTGTCTGTCACGAATTTGCGAAACTCTCTGTAAAAAAATCAAAAAAATCTGCAAATTTACGTGCGTGATCCTCAGGATATGTACGCTTCGTTAGATTTGAGTTTTTCCGTTTGAGCAAGTTAAGTGCCTCTGTAAAATTCGTCTTTACTGGTTGTTCTATTTTGACAGATTCTGCCTTTTATTTCGCATTGCCGCTTTTGCTATGTTGAATGGGTTCTTTGTTCCATTAACTTTCAGTAGCTTTGTGCAATGTCCAGAAGTGTTAAAAATGATTATGTCACCTCTGAATATGTGAATTTTTGATTATGCACTAACCTCTAATGAGTTTGCTTGAAGTTTGGTGTGGAGGAAGTTTTCAAGGGTCAAGACAGAGGATGATACAATATGATCAAGAGGTGAGTCTAAGCTTGGGATGCCCTGGTTCATCCCTGCATATTTTAAGAAGACTCAAGCATCTAAGCAGGGATGCCAAGGCATCCCCTTCTTCATCGACAACTTATCGGGTCACTTCTAGTGAAACTATATTTTTATTCCATCACATCTTATGTACTTTACTTGGAGCGTCTATGTGCTTTTATTTTCGTTTTGCTATTTTCATTCTGTGAATAAATTCATGCTCATGTGGGAGAGAGACACGCTCCGCTTTTTCATATGGAACACTTGTGTTCTTAGTTATGCTTTTAATGTTCAATGGCGAAAGTTGATCGCTTCACTTGTTGTTATTTTGTTGGAATCAGAAAATGCTTCATATGGTTTGGAATAAATTGATACTTGGCAATTGTTTTGAGCTCTCATAGATCATATTTAAGCTCTTGCATCATGTAGTTAAATCTATTAGTGGAGAACTACCATAGAGCTTGTTGAAATTTGGTTTGCATGATTGGTCTCTCTAAGGTCTAGATATTTTCTGGTGAAGTGTTTGAACAACAAGGAAGACATGTAGAGTCTTATAATGCTTGAAATATGTTCTTGTGTAAGTTTTGCTGTACCTGTTCATACTTGTGTTTGCTTCAATAACCTTGCTAGCCAAAGCCTTGCACTGAGAGGAATGCTTCTCGTGCATCCAAACACCTTGAGCCAAAACCCATGCTATTTGTGTCACCATATCTTCCTACTATGTGGTATTTTCTTACCATTCCAAAGTAAATTACTTGAGTGCTACCTTTAAATTTCATTCCTTTATCTTTGCAATATATAGCTCATGGGACAAATAGCTTAAAAACTATTGTGGTGATGAATATGTAGTTATGTGTCTTAGTTCTTATACGTTGCTTGTTGAGCGGTAACCATGTTTCTGGGGACCATCAACTTTACCTTTGTTGGATATCATGTGAGATGATATGCATGTTCGTCTTGTCAAGTAAGGGTGATGTCATGATCAAATGGTTTGAGTATCCATATGTTAGAGAAGAACATTGGGCCGCTTAAAGCCATGTATCATGGTGGAAGTTTTCAGTTTGGACATACATCCTCACTCTCTTATGAGAATATTATCTGTTGTTGAATGCTTAAGCATTAAAAGAGGAGTCCATTATCTGTTGTCTATGTTGTCGGTATGGATGTCTTAAGTTGAGATCTATTAAAAACAAGAAATCAAATGCAATTGATCTCCTTGGACCTTTGTACGGGCGGCATAGAGGTACCCCTTTGTGACACTTGGTTGAAACATATGTTATGCAATGATAATCCATGTAAATCCAAGCTAATTTGGACAAGGTGCGGGCACTATTGGTATTCTATGCATGAGGCTTGCAACTTGTAGGAAGTTTTATGCATAACACATATGAATTATTACTACCGTTGACAAAATTGTTTCTATGTTTTCAAAATAAAAAGCTCTAGCACAAAAATAGTAATCCATGCTTCCCTCTCGGAGGACCTTTCTTTTACTTTATGTTGAGTCGGTTTACCTACTTCTTTCTATCTTAGAAGCAAACACTTGTGTTAACTGTGCGGATTGATTCTTACATGTTTACTTATTGCACTTGTTATGTTACTCTATGTTGACAAATATCCATGAGATATACATGTTACAAGTTGAAAGCAATTGCTGAAACTTAATCATCCTTTGTGTTGCTTCAATGCATTCTACTTTGAATTTATTGCTTTATGAGTTAGCTCTTATGCAAGTCTTGTTGACACTTGTCTTGAAAGTACTATTCATGAAAAGTTTTGCTATATGATTCATTTGTTTAGTCATTATCTTTTGTTAGCAATCTTTTGCTTCAGATCACTCCATCATCTCATATGCTTTACAATAATGTTGATCAAGATTATGTTGGTAGCATGTCACTTCAGAAATGATCTTTGTTATCGTTTACCTACTCGAGGGCGAGTAGGAACTAAGCTTGGGGATGCTTGATACGTCTCCAACGTATCTATAATTTCGATGTTCCATGCTAGTTTTATGACAATACCTACATGTTTTGTTCACACTTTATGATGTTTTGATGCATTTTCCGGAACTAACCTATTAACAAGATGCCAAAGTGCAGTTCTGTTTCTGCTGTTTTTGGTTCGAGAAATCCTACAAAGGAAATATTCTCGGAATTGGGACGAAATCCAACGCCGAAGCCTTATTTTCCCGGAGCTTGAGCACCGAAGAGGGACCGAGGGGATCCGGGGCCCCACAGGCGGCACGGCCAGGGGCGCCCCCTGGTGTGGTGCACAGAGCTCCCCCGAGGCTGTCCTTCCGCCTATATAAAGTCTCCGCCTCGAAAACCCTAAAAGATAAGCCACGATACGAGAAAAGTCCAGAGGCCGCCATCGTGAAGCCAAGATTCGGGGGACAAAGTCTGTTCGTTATGCCGCCGCCGGGACGAGGTTGCCCGAAGGCATCTCCATTGAGACCACCGCCATCTCCATGAACACTGCTATCTCCCATGATGAGAGGGAGTTCTCCTGAGCTAAAGGGCTGTACCGGTAGCTATGTGGTTAATCTCTCTCTCGTACTTCAATACAATGATCTCATGAATTACCTTGCATGATTGAGATCCATATGATGAGCTTTGTAATCTAGATGTAGTTATGTTATTCAAGTGGATTTTACTTATGTGATCTCCGGAGACTCCTTGTCCCACGTGTGTAAAGGTGACAGTGTGTGCACCGTGTGGGTCTCTTAGGCTATATTTCACAGAATACTTGTTCACTTGGTTATGATTTGAGTTGGATGTATCTATGACATTGTGGTGTGTTAGTACCTCCTATGAATGCTCAAAGTGACAGCGTGGGGTGTTTATTAGTACTTGGGAATACACCTTTAAGTTTTGCTTTGCATCCCTACATGGTGAATTAGTGTTCGTTATCCAGCCAGAGAGTAATTCAGAATAGCATAGTGAAGTGCTTATATTTATATTCAATTATGATTGCATTGTTGAGAGTGTCCACTAGTGAAAGTATGATCTCTAGGCCTTGTTTCTAAGCATTGAAACACCGTTTCCAACAAGTTCTGCTATATGTTCGCTTGCTGCAATATTTACTTCATATCGCAATTACTATTTACCACCATCTATACCATCTGTGTTTTACTATCTCTTCGCCGAACTAGTGCGCTATACATCGACAAGTGTATTAGGTGTGTTGGGGACACAAGAGACTTCTTGTATCTTAATTGCAGGTTGCTTGAGAGGACTATCTTTGACCTCTACCTCCCGAGTTCGATAAACCTTGGGTGATTCACTTAAGGGAAAACTTGCTGCTGTTCTACAAACCTCTGCTCTTGGAGGCCCAACACTGTCTACAAGAATAGAAGCACCCGTAGACATCACCACCCAACATTTCTCACACCATGTGCACTCGCGGCAAATCTAGCTATTTTATGCCCAAGCAACACTTCTCTCTTACCACCTCCAATCACAAAATCTCTCCCATTCCCGCCACTTATAAATATGCTATTAAGGATCCAAATTGGCACAATGCTATGCTTGATGAGTTTAATACCCTAATGCGGAATGACACTTGGTCTTTGGTTTCTCGTCCTGCAGGTGTGAATGTTGTGACAGACAAATGGATTTTTCGCCACAAATTTAATCCGGATGGCACACTTGCTCGCTACAAGGCTCGCTGGGTTGTTCGCGGATTCACTCAACAACATGGTGTGGATTACAATGAAACCTTCAGTCATGTGGTCAAGCTAGCCACAATTCGCCTTGTTCTGAGCATTGCCACCACTCAGTCATGGTCTATTCATCAGATGGATGTCAAAAATGCATTTCTTTCTGGAGACCTACAGGAGACAATATATTATGAGAAACCTTCTGGCTTTCTTGACTCCACCCATCCCACCCATGTATGTCATCTCCGCAAATCCCTCTATGGTCTTAAACATGCACCACGCACTTGGTTTCACCGTTTCACCACTTTTGTCACCTTCATTGGTTTTGCTGCGTCTAAGTGTGACTCATCATTATTCATCCTTCATCATGGCTCCTCGGTTGCATATTTGCTCCTATATGTTGATGACATCATCCTTACTGCCAACACCACCACTCTCCTACATAGCATCATCTCCTCATTAAACCATGAGTTTTCTATGAGTGACCTCGGTGACATTCATCACTTTCTTGGCATCAATGTTCACCGTACCACTGATGGTCTTTTCCTCTCGCAGCAACAATACGCTTTGGAGATTTTGGATCATGCTCATATGCTTCATTGCAACCCTATTGTCACTCCCATTGACACTAAAGCCAAGATGTCTGCTCATGATGGTCCACGTACCTCTGATCCGTCCCTTTACATGAGCTTAGCCGGTGCTCTCCAATACCTCACACTTACCCGTCCTGACATTTCATATGTTGTCCAGCAAGTGTGCCTCTTTATGCATGATCCGAGGGAGTCTCGCATGCAGTTGTTCAAGAGGATCCTCCGCTACATCAAAGTAACCTCTCATTTTGGTTTGCACCTCCACCGGGCTTCCTCCTATGACCTCATAGCCTACTCTGATGCTGATTGGGCGGGTTGCCCTGACACCCTCAAGTCCACCTCAGGGTTTTGTGTCTTTCTTGACAACAACCTGATCTCCTGGTCCTCACGCCGGCAACAAACTGTATCAAGATCAAGTGCTGAAGCTGAATATCGTGCAGTTGCAAATTGTATTGTTGAATCTTGTTGGTTGCGTCAGCTTTTGTGTGAGCTTCATCATCCACCTGCTCGAGCCACTGTGGTGTATTGTGATAACACCAGTGCCATGTATATGTCATCTAACCCAGTGCAGCACTACCAGCGGACAAAGCACATAGAGATAGATATGCACTTTGTCCGGGATAGAGTGGCTCTTGGAGAGGCTCGAGTTCTTCATGTTTCCACAAGCTCACAATTCGCTGACATCTTCACAAAGAGGCTGCCTAACAAAGAAACATATCCTTAGTCCTTTTCAAGTACTTCAGGATATTCTTGACCGATGTCCAGTGTTCCATTCCTGGATCACTCTGATATCTGCTAGTCAAACTAGCATGTGCAATATCCGGTCTAGTACATAGCATGGCATACATGATAGAGCCTACTGCCGCATGGGGATCTTGCTCATCCTCTCTCTTTCATCTGCCGTAGCGGGACCTTGAGTCTTACTCAAGACCTTACCTGGCAACATAGGCAAGAACCCTTTCTTGCTTTCATCCATTCTAAACCTCTTTAGAATCTTGTCCAGGTATGTACTCTGTGAAAGCCCTATTAGGCGTCTTGATCTATCTCTATAAATCTTGATGCCTAAAATGTATGCTGCTTCACCAAGGTCTTTCATTGAAAAAGACTTATTCAAATAACCTTTAACGCTGCTTAATAGTTCTATATCATTCCCAATCAATAATATATCATCTACATATAATATCAGGAACGCTACAAAGCTCCCACTCACTTTCTTGTAAATACGGGCCTCACCATGAGTCTCCAAAAAGTCTTTGATCACTCTATCAAAGCGTAGGTTCCAACTCCGGATGCTTGCTTCAGTCCATAAATGGAACGCTGAAGTTTGCATACCTTATCACATTTTTAGGATCGACAAAACCTTTGGGTTGTACCATATACAACTCTTCCTCAATATCACCATTAAGGAACGCCGTTTTGACATCCATCTGCCAAATCTCATAATCGAAAAATGCAGCTATTGCTAACAAAATCCTCACAGACTTTAGCTTACTACGAGGTGAGAAAGTCTCATCGTAGTCAACTCCTTGAATTTGTCGGAACCCCTTCGCGACAAGTCGAGCTTTATAGACAGTAATATTACCATCAGCATCTGTTTTTCTTTTGAAGATCCATTTATTCTCGACAGCCTTGCGGCTATCAAGTAAGTCTACCAAAGTCCATACTTGGTTATCATACATGGATCCCATTTCGGATTTCATGGCTTCTTGCCATTTGTTGGAATCTGGGCTCATCATCGCTTCTTCATACGTCGCAGGGTCTTCATCATTGTTATCCACAATCATGACATTTAGACAGGGATCATACCAATCAGGAGTGGTACGTTCCCTCGTCGATCTGCGAGGTTCAGTAGCTTCCTCGTTCAAAGTTTCATGATCATCATCATTTGCTTCCTCTCCTATCGGTGCAGGCTGTGCAGGAACTTCTTCCGGCACTGCGCTACTCTGATCTATGAGAGAAGGTTCATTAACCTCGTCGAGTTCTACTTTCCTTCCAGTCACTTCTTTAGTGAGAAACTCCTTCTCAAGAAAGGATCCGTTCTTGGCAACAAAGATTTTGCCTTCGGATCTGTGATAGAAAGTGTACCCAATTGTTTCTTTAGGGTATCCTATGAAGACGCATTTCTCCGCTTTGGGTTCTAGCTTGTCAGGTTGTAACTTCTTTACATAAGCTTCGCAACCCCAAACTTTAAGGAACGACAGCTTAGGTTTCTTCCCAAACCATAATTCATACGGTGTCGTTTCAACGGATTTAGATGGTGCCCTATTTAAAGTGAATGCATTGTCTCTAATGCATAACCCAAAAACGATAACGGCAAATCGGTAAGAGACATCATAGACCGAACCATGTCTAAGAGAGTTCGATTACGATGTTGGACACATATGTTGTGGTGTTCGGCGGTGTCAACTGTGAAAGTATTCCGCATTTCTTTAAAGGGATTTCTATTTTCGTGCCGCCCGTTAGTTGTACTCGGTTTCCCCACCGCTTAACTTTTCCTCAGTTTTCCCCTCCCTCTAGTTTGAAACCCCTCGTAGGCGCTCGGACGGGAGGGTTGCCGTCGGTCGAGGCCTTGACCGTTACCGGTGACGGATAGGGAGCCGTGAATTTACCGTTGCCCCGAACGTGTTGGTGTTGCGGAGGAGCTCACACGCCCCTCCGCCGCCACGCCGTCCTGCCCACCTAACTTATGGCGTCGTCCGCGCCGAGCCGCCCCTCCCCCACCACCACCCCCGGGAGGCGGAGAGGGATCCGCCTCCACAGATCTAGATCTACCCTGTCGCGATAGAGTTTGTATTTCCGTCTGGTGTGCCGCCTCTTCCCGTCAGCCTTGGAGAAGATTGGGAATCGGAGGGATCTAACGCATGGATTCCATCGGGTAAGCATCGTCTGCCTTATGACAGTAGGCAGTTTTTGAGCGCGAATCGTTGTTGCTCAACTAACTGCGTTGCTTTTCGAATAGGATTGATCCAGCGCTGGCTTTTCGGCTGGTGGTTAGGCTGGATTCTAGCTTTACGCGTGATTCTAAACGCAGTACCAATGGGTTTAACTTCCCTGCGGTGGTTGCAACCACCATCTCGTTGAGGGATTTGAAAGCTAACATCTGCGATAAGTACCCCTGGAGCCCTCGCGAAGCAGTTCATTTCGAATATTTCAACAGCACGGAGCGAAGATTTGTTCCACTAATTTCCGATGACGATCTGGGAATTCTTTTTGCTTTGAATGCTTCTTGCCGTTTCGGAAAAATTCGTATCCATGTGGACAGGGGCCAGACATCATCTGGTGTTGGGGCATCATCAGGTGGTCGGGCATCATGTCTCTCTACTGCTGCTGCCTCTGCTAATAGTGTGCGCCGCGGCGCTCCTTGTAGGTCCACAGCAGCACCATCTGTCCCCAGTGCGAGTGGTAGCCAGATCGTTCCTGTGGTCAATGTGGAGGACGATGCAGAGATTGGGGATCAGTCTCCTGAAGATGATGAGGATGAGTTAATGTTTCCTGAATTGGTAGATCGATGCAGTAAGCAGGCAATGGAGGATCAATACATGGAAGATATTGCTTTTGGTGCCAGATTTGATGAGACTGATGATGAAGAGAAGAATGAGAATGATGACAGCCTCGTTTTAGCCGATTACGAAGGTGAAGACTTGCCAACAATTGAGTGGAACAGGGAGGATCCTCAGCTTGCAAAAGGCACCGTGTTTCAAACGATGATGGACTGCCGTAATGCAATTACTACATATCACATTCTCACTAAGAATAATTATGAGGTTATTAAAAGTGAGCCAGGTAGGTTCACAATTAAATGCCCATACCCAAGGTGTAGGTTTAGGCTGCATGCATCCACAATGCGCAGAAGCTTGGTTCAGGTACTACGCCAACCAGTTGTGTATTTAGATCACGGTGTAAAATTTGTTATCTATTACTGACATCCCTTATCATTATGTTTCAGATAAAGAATAATAAGGAGATCCATAGGTGTCCACCTCTAGGGGGAGAGCCAGACCTGAAAACAAAGCTAGCGAAGACTAGGTGGTTGGCAGATATAATCCTAGATTGGCTGAGAGAAACTCCTTCACTTGGTCCAACACACTCCAGAAAAAGGTGGCTGAGAAGTATAAAGGGATGAAAGTACCTTACATGAGGATGTTCTATGCAAAGGAAATGGCTCTTGACAAGATCAATGGTCCATGGAATGAAAGCTTTCAGTTGCTTTACACTTTCAAAGCTGAAGTGGAGATGGCTAGTCCAGGCAGTGTTGTAGCAATAGACAAGCATACAGTTCCCTACAAATTGAAAAGCGGGAAGGTAATGCACAAGGAATGTTTTAGAAGGGCTTTTGTTTGTTTCAAAGCTTGCTGGAAAGGCTTTTTGGACGGTTGCAGGCCTTATTTGGCCGTGGATGCATCAGCTCTTCATGGCAGGTTTAAAGGACAGCTAGTTGCTGCTACTGCAGTTGATGGACATAATTGGATGTTCCCTGTTGCTTATGGAGTTTTGGAGGTTGAGTCAGAGGAAAGTTGGACTTGGTTTCTGCAGAATTTGCGCGACCTTATAGGTCATCCACCAGGACTTGTTATCCACACAGACGCTTGCAAAGGTTTGGAGAGTGCGGTAGAAGCAGTATTCCCTGGAGTGGAGCATAGGGAATGTATGCGACACTTGGTACAGAATTTTACAAAGAAATTCAAGGGTAAAGTTTTTACTGACAACCTATGGCCAGCTTCATACACATGCAGCTCTAGGAAGCATATGTTTCATTTGGATGTGTTGTATAAACAAAAACCTGGGGTGAAGGAGTACTTGGATGAACATCATGGTAGGGTGTGGTCAAGAAGCCAATTCAATGAAATTTGCAAGGTAGACTATGTAACAAGTAACCTTGCGGAGAGTTTCAACTCAAAGGTCAAGTCATTGAAAGGGCTTATGCTGTGGCAAATATTTGATAAGATTAGGCAGATGATCATGATAAAGATCGATCTGCGTCAAAGAATTGCATCCACAAAATATGCTGGCCATCTCATGCTCCCATCTTTGATTAAGTCTTTGCATGATAGGGCAAAACAATTGAGGATGCAATGCGTCAGAAAAGGAATGGAGGCTGAGGTAACCTACACTGACAGTAAAAACAGGCAGTGGAGGTATCCAGTGAGTTTGGTTGATAGGACATGCCATTGTAGGGGATGGCAGATCCGTGGGATACCCTGCATACACGCATTGTTTTTCATGAGTGTTATAGGGGGTGAAGATGGTGAAGTTGATCAGTATGTGTCAGAGTATTTCTCTGTTGCCAAATTTAGGGCTGCATATGCTATGAATGTTCCTACCTTGTTGGGAAAAGACCAATGGATGAAAGTCGATCCAGGCTTCAAACTGTACTCTCCAGTATTGACTAGACCGGCAGGTAGGCCGAGGAAGAATAGGATCAGAGCTAGTGCAGAGGGTGGTGCACCGATTCAAAAACGTAAGTGCAAACGTTGTGGAATCCCTGGACACATTGCTAGGCTTTGTAAAAATGGAGTTGACCCAGCTTTTGGAATGGAAGATCAGGCGGGAGCAGAAAATGCAGAGGAGAATGAAGCAGCAATTCAACTTGAGGAGATTGAAGCAGCAGTTCAACATGAGGAGATTGAAGCAGCGGTTCAACATGAGGAGATTGAAGCAGCAGTTCAACATGAGGAGATTGAAGCAGCAGTTCAACATGAGGAGATTGAAGCAGCAGTTCAACATGAGGAGATTGAAGCAGCAGTTCAACATGAGGAGATTGAAGCAGCAGTTCAACATGAGGAGATTGAAGCAGCAATTGAACATGAGGAGATTGAACCGATGGATCGAGAGCAGAGGGAACAGATGGATGTAGAATGGCTTCTACCGATGAGTCCAGAGGAGAAGGAACAGTATGATCGAGATTGCTACGACAGTCCTTTGCCCAGATTGTCGCTAACTTCGAAGAGCATATTCAAGAATAAAAAGCACAAGCTTCGCGAAGAAGAAGAACAAGAAAGAGGGCAAAAGGAAGGTAGACACCGGTAATATCCCTGGTAGGGTTACCCGGAGTAAGGTGGTGGCCCCAGCGAGTCACACCAGGAGCAAGAGAAAGATTTTATTCTGAACAACTAATTTGTATTTGTATGAACAATTTGTATTGGGGTTCCCTTTGTATTGGGGATCCCTTTGTGTTGAACAATTTGTATTGGGGTTCCCTTTGTATTGGGGATGCCTTTGTGTTGAAAAATTTGAATTTGTATGAACAATTTGAATTTGAATAAGGGTTCCCTTTGTATTGGGGATGCCTTTGTGTTCAACAATTTGAATTTGTATGAACAATTTGTATGCCACATTTAAGCCAAATTTATCATTTTCTCTAGGGTTTAGGGTTTTAGGGTTTAAGGGTTTAAGGGTTTTAGGGTTTAGGGTTTTATTCAAAATAATTCAAAACATGGTGGAACCTTCCCATGGAGTCTTGTTATGTTACCTACAACCTAGAGAAATAATAATGGAAAAGGAAATATAGAGATATGAAGTTTTTATGCCAAAAGCTTCAAAACCACTTCCTAGTCCATGAGCTACTAGCTATGAAGATGCAGGGCTTTCTGCTCAATACACCTCCCAAATACCCACTATGCTTACAAACTTCGTCCAAATGAGTCCAAATTCGTCACACTTGTGTATCTTTGTATTGCAAACAATATCACGTCGGCCAAAATGTAATATATTGTTCAAATAACACAATTTTACAATTTTTATGCCAAAAGCTTCAATTTCCCTTAGTCCCTTTATTATTTCGGTGCCCCTGTTTTACTTAGTGTTACTCAGTTTTCCCCTCCGGGCCCACTTGTTTTACTCAGTCCTACTCAGTTTTGCCCTTTCGATAAACATTTCCTCACTTTTCCCCCTCTTAGTTCTACTCAGTTTTCCTCACTTGTACTCACTGGCTGATCTCTGATTGGTCGAGATGTATGTCACACGGATCTTGGTTGGTTGAAAGCTCAACGAACGCTTGCACCGTTCGATCATTTATGATCGGACGGCCTGTATATCTCTCTCTACCACGATGGACGCATACGGAGAGAAGAGCAGAGCACATACCTACCAACCCTGGCAGTCGCATATTCCAGTCGCATCTTCCTCTCTCCTATTTCCTCTCTTACTCCGGCGGTCGCGGCGGCGCGGATCTAACCGTGCGTGCGGCGGCGTGCGGCGGCGCGGATCTAACCGTGCGGCGGCGTGGATCTAAGAGTGCCGGTGAGGATCTAACCGTCAGAAATAGTTGAAATGTCTCTCTCTGTCTCACTTTCGTTTCTCTTCTCAGATCTGTTGAATGATGAAGAGCACCAAGACGGCGGCAGATCATTGAAGCCATCTCCTACAACATCGCTTCGACGGCGCAGATCCAGCATTCAATGTCGGAGCCTGTTGATGTCTCACTTCTGTTGCCCTCCTCAGATCCGTTGCTGATGAAGGACACCAAGACGGCGGCGGTGCCGACAGTGGTCATCGATGCCACGAACATTGAAGCCATCGCCTACAACATCGCTTCGACGGCGCAGATCCAGCATTCAATGTCGGAGCCTGTTGATGTCTCACTTCCGTTGCCCTCCTCAGATCCGTTGCTGATGAAGGACACCAAGACACCGGCGGTTCCGAGAGTGCGAATCGATGCCAAGACGATTGAAGCCATCGTCTACAACCGCGCTGCAAAGCCGCCGATCCAGCCCTCCGCAGATCCGTCGCTGATGAAGTACACCAAGGCAGCGGTTCCGACAGTGGTCATCGATGCCACGAACATTGAAGCCATCGCCTACAACATCGCTTCAACGGCGGATGGCGCAGATGACCACCCCTCAGCCGCCCGTCGTCCCGGCCTTTCTTGCCCATCGGTGCGCGGCCGTGTTCGACGCCGCAAATTGGGATAAATTATGATAAATTTGTATTTTTCAATTTCCAATTGGGATAAAATTGTTCGAACTACTACGTCCGTCTCAAAAAGAGCTTCTCCACGTTCTGATGTGTCCATGTACATCCGTATGTATGATTTGAATTCTATCCCAACTTGATTGGGAAGATTTTGATATGTATTTGATTCGAGAGGCTGGTACATGCTTTCACTTTTGGGATTGTACGCCAAAATACAGTGGTTAGAGCCATCTACATGATTTGAATTGTACGCCAAAATACAGTGCTTAGAGCCACAACAAAATACAGTGGTTAGAGCCATCTACTGAATAACAATTCTATACTAAATCGTCTACCAGAACCACATAACTGCTAGGACAGGGATGACACCTAATAAAACTCAGATGAATCTACTTTTCTCCTCTCCCATCACTTGAAGTTCATGTTCTAGATTTTCTACCACTTGATCAAATACGGCAAGATCTGTCTCAACTCTCAACTTCTCCTTGCGAATAAGCTCTGAATTCTTCTTTTCTTCCTCCACAATACGCTTCAGCTCGAATATCATCAGGTTTTTACGGGCCAATTCATCACCTAAATTGGCCACCTTCTCCTCCAAATCCATCCTCTGGCTACACCACTGGGTTGATTCATCTTGGTATGCAATGTACCATGGATCATCTGCTTGCCTGGCTAACTGTAACAATAATGGAAAAAAGAACAACTGAAATCACTCCAACAGGCCATGGCGGCACTTCAAAATCAATGTTAGTACAGAGAGCTGAAGCTAGATACCTGCACTTCCGACGAGGTAGGAGAAGTAGAACGTGGCCACGACATGATCGAATCCCCACCCTCGCCGGTGTACCCGCTACGACCAGACATTGAGGACTATTTCGCACCTGCAAACTCCAATAAATTACGGGAACCGAATCGATTAGGGGGCGGGGGAGGCAGAAGCGGAGGTCTTACCAAGCTATACTACCAATTGGTGCGCGGAACAAATCCCGGTCGTCGTGGGCGGCGGATCTGCTTGCGGCGGACTTTCCTGCGGTGGGTACAATGCGTGCGGACGAAACAAGTGCTGGAGCCTTGGTTGACTTGCAGCGCCGCAGTCCGTCCGACGCCGCCGGGGGACAGAGCCGGCGGGGCGACGAGGCGCCGGCGATGGCTGCTCCGTCCGACGGTGGGGAACGAGCTCCGGCGATGGCTGCTCCGTCCGACGGTGGGGAACGAGCTGCCAGCGGTTCTCCGGTGACTAATGATGGGTCTAGCTTATAAGAATAATTAATTAGCGAACTTGTTGCTTCTCTCTATGATATTCTCTAAATAAATACACGACCCCACTGGTCATTGGCTGCGGCAGCCCCACAGAGCGGCAATATATGTCTTTTCCTGAAAAATAGACGACCCCACTGGTCATTGGCTGCGGAGGCCCCACCGAGCGGCAATATATGATTTTCTCTAAATAAATAGACGACCCCACTGGTCATTGGCAAGCGACCAGAGCGGCAATATATGTCTTTCCGAAATATCGACCCCCTGGTCATTGGCTGCGGAGGCCCCACCGAGCTGCAATATATGCTTTTCTCTAAATAAATACGACATGGTCATTGGCTGCGGCAGCCACAGGCGGCAATATATGTCTTTTCCTGAAAAATAGACGACCCCACGGTCATTGGCTGCGGAGGCCCCACCGAGCGGCAATATATGCTTTTCTCTAAATAAATAGACGACCCCACTGGTCATTGGCTGCGGCAGCCCCACAGAGCGGCAATATATGTCTTTTCTTGAAAAATAGACGACCCCACTGGTCATTGGCTGCGGCAGCCCTATAGAGCGGCCCCATTTGTCATTGGCAGCACCGCGTATAAAATCATGAAATAAAACGGCCCACACGTCAGCGATAGATGGATGGCTGCTCCGACGTGTCTCCTGACCCTACCCGTCAGCACGAGACGGTCAGGGAGGAGCTGCCCCTCTGCGGCCCCACCCGGTCAGACTAACGGTCAAGGCCTCTGACCTGACGGCTACCGGCCGTTCCAGCACTTGTGCGTCTTCCAAACTAGAGGAGGGGAAAACTGAGGAAAAACTAAGGGGCTGGGGAAGAGCCAGGAGTAAATTGTGAAAGTATTCCGCATTTCTTTAAATGCATGCCAAACTCATAACTCAGATATTCGCCTCCGCGATCAGAACGCAGAAACTTAATCTTCTTGTTACGTTGATTTTCTACTTCACTTTGGAATTCCTTGAACTTCTCGAAAGTCTCGGACTTATGTTTCATAAAGTAAATATACCCATATCTACTCAGATCATCCGTGAAGGTTAGAACATAACGATAACCACCACGCGATGCTACACTCATTGGTCCGCACACATCGGTATGTATGATTTCCAATAAGTCTGTAGCTCGCTCCATTGTACCAGAAAATGGAGTCTTAGTCATTTTTCCCATTAGACATGCTTGATACGTCCATTTTGCATCACTATTTTATATCATAATTTGCTGTTATTCATTGATATATTTCATATTTAGAGATGATACTTATGTTATTTCACCTATTTTGCATGTTTCATGATCATTGGAGAATTATTCACCGGAGTCAGGATTCTGCTGGAAAAAGCACCGTCAGGACACCATATTTCTGAAGATCAACAATTGACGGAAGTTATACGAAAATCCTATTTTTCCGGAAGACGAAGGAGCCAAAAGGAGGCCGAGAGGGGCCAACATGGCCCCCCCCACATAGGCCGGCGCGGGCTCTAGCCCTGGCCGCGCCGCCATGGGGAGGGGGCCCCAGCCCCTCAGCCTCCTGCCTCCTTCGCGTACTTTCTTCACCCGAAAACCTAAGGCACGGCGAGTTACGGAGGGTGTGAGCCGCCTGCGGGCGGAGAAACACCAGAGAGAAAGAGCTCTCGGCGGGCAGGATCCGCGGGAAATTCTCCTCCGGAGGGGGAAATCGACGCCATCGCCATCGTCATCGAGCTGGACATCATCTCCATCATCATCACCATCATCTCCATCATCTACACCGCCATCTCCACCGCTCACCGCTGTAACGATTTGGGTTGGATCTTGATTGTTTTATAGGGGAAACTCTCCCGGTGTTGATTACTACTTGTTATTGATGCTATTGAGTGAAACCATTGAACCAAGATTTATGTTCAGATTGTTATTCATCATCATATCCCTGATCATGTTCCATATGATGTCTCGTGAGTAGTTCGTTTAGTTATTGAGGACATGGGTAAGTCTAAATGTTAGTAGTGAATTATTGTTGAGTAGTATTCAATGTTATGATATTTAAGTTGTGGTGTTACTCTTCTAGTGGTGTCATGTGAACGTCGACTACATGATACTTCACCTTTATGGGCCTAGGGGAGTACATCTTGTATTCGTTTGCTAATTGTGGGGTTGCCGGAGTGAAAACCTAAACACCCGTTAGTACATCGGTGCAGGAGGGATAGCAGGATCTCGAGTTTAAGGCTGTGGTTAGATTTATCTTAATTACTTTCTTGTATTTGCGGATGCTTGCAAGGGGTATAATCACAAGTATGTATTAGTCCTAGGAAGGGCGGTGCATTAGCATAGGTTCACCCACACAACACTTACAAAACAATGAAGATTAATCAGCTGTATGAAGCGAAAGCACTAGACTAAAATCCCCGTGTGTCCTCAAGAACGTTTGGTCATTATAAGTAAACAAACCGGCTTGTCCTTTGTGCTAAAAAGGATTGGGCCATCGCTGCAATTATTTCTCTCGCAATTTACTTACTCGTACTTTATTATATCTGCTATATCAAAACCCCACCGAATACTTGTCAGTTTGAGCTAGGTGAATCATTGATGCGCGTAGATGTACACATCCGTTGGGAACCCCAGAGGAAGGTGTGATGCGCATGCGGTAAATTTTCCCTCAGTAAAACCAAGGTTATCGAACCGTAGGAGCCAAGAAGCACGTGAAGGTTGTTGGTGGAGGAATGTAGTGCGGCGCAACACCGGTGAAACCGCCAACGTGGAACCTGAACAACACAATCAAAGTACTTTGCCCCAACGTAATTGAGGTTGTCAATCTCACCGGCTTGAAAACAAAGGATTAAACGTATCGAGTGGAAGATGGTGTTTGTTTGCAAAGGACAGTAAAAAGCAGATAGAATGTATTCAGATGTAAAAGAATGGACCGGGGTCCACAGTTCACTAGAGGTGTCTCTCCAATAAGATAATAACATGTTGGGTGAACAAATTACAGGCGGGCAATTTACAAATAAAGATTCAATACATATCAACGATGATTACTATGTGATTTAATCAGGGCATTACGACAAAGTACATAGACCGCTATCTAGCATGCATCTATGCCTAAATAATCCACCTTCAGGTTATCATCCGAACCCCTTCCGGTATTAAGTTATAAACAACAGATAATTGCATTAAGTATGGTGCGTAATGTAATCAACACAAATATCCTTAGACAAAGCATCGATGTTTTATCCCTAGTAGCAACACATCCACAACCTTAGAACTTTCTGTCACTGTCCCACATTCAATGGAGGCATGAACCCACTATCGAGCATAAATACTCCCTCTTGGAGTTACAAGTATCAACTTGGCCAGCCTCTACTAGCAACGGAGAGCATGCAAGAACATAAACAACACATATATGATAGATTGATAATCAACTTAACATAGTATTCTATATTCATCGGATCCCGCCAAACACAACATGTAGCATTACAAATAGATGATCTTGATCATGTTAGGCAGCTCACAAGATCTAAACAATGATAGCACAAGCGGAGAAGACAACCATCTAGCTACTGCTATGGACCCATAGTCCAAGCATCAATCCGGAGGCGGGCATGATGATGTAGAGCCCCTCCGGTGATGATTCCCCTCTCCGGCAGGTGTCGGAGGCGATCTCCTGAATCCCCCGAGATGGGATTCGCGACGGCGGCGTCCTGGAGGTTTCCGTATCGTGGCTCTGGTACAGGGGGTTTCGCGACGAAGGCTATTTGTAGGCGGAAGGGTAGGTCAAAGGGCGTCACGAAGGCCCACACAACAGGGCCGCGCGGCCGGGGGCAGGCCGCCGCCTAGTGTGTCGCCACCTCGTGGCCCCACTTCGTCTCCCTTTCTGGAGGCTTCGTGTAAAAATAGGCCCTGGGCGTTGATTTCGTCCAATTCCGAGGAATATTTCCTTACTAGGATTTCTGAAACCAAAAACAGCGAAAAACAGCAACTGGCACTTCGGCATCTTGTTAATAGGTTAGTGCCGGAAAATGTATAAGCTGTAAAGTATGTATAAAACATTCAAGTATTGTAATAAAAGTAGCATGGAACATAAGAAATTATAGATACGTTTGAGTCGTATCAAGCATCCCAAGCTTAGTTCCTACTCGTCCTCGAGTAGGTAAACGATAACACAAATAATTTCTGAGGTGACATGCTACCAACATAATCTTGATCAACATTATTGTAAAGCATATGAGATGAATGGAGTGATCTGAACAAAAGATTGCTAACAAAGATAATGACTAAACAAATGAATCATATAGCAAAACTTTTCACGAATAGTACTTTCAAGACAAGTATCAATAAGAGTTGCATAAGAGCTAACTCATAAGTAATAAATTCAAAGTAGAATGTATTGAAGCAACACAAAGGATGATTAAGTTTCAGCAATTGCTTTCAACTTGTAACATGTATATCTCATGGATATTTGTCAACATAGAGTAATATAACAAGTGCAATAAGTAAACATGTAAGAATCAATGCACACAGTTAACACAAGTGTTTGCTTCTAAGATAGAAAGAAGTGGGTAAACTGACTCAACATAAAGTAAAAGAATGACCCTTCGCAGAGGAAGCATGGATTACTATTTTTGTGCTAGAGCTTTTGTTTTGAAAACATAGAAACAATTTTGTCAACGGTAGTAATAATTCATATGTGCTATGCATAATACTTCCTACAAGTTGCATGTCTCATGCATAGAGTACTAATAGTGCTCGCACCTTGTCCTACTTAGCTCGGAAGACACGGATTATCATCGCATAACATATGTTTCAACCAAGTGTCACAAAGGGGTACCTCTATGCCGCCTGTACAAGTGTCTAAGGAGAAAGCACGCATTGGATTCTCGCTTTTGATTATTCTCAACTTAGACATCCATACCGGGACAACATAGACAAGAGATAATGGACTCCTCTTTTAATGCTTAAGCATTCAACAACGATTAATATTCTCATAAGAGATTGAGGTTGTATGTCCAAAACTGAAACTTCCACCATGATACATGGCTTTAGTTAGCGGCCCAATGTTCTTCTCTAACATATGCATACTCAAACCATTTGATCATGAAATCGCACTTACTTCAGACAAGACGAACATGCATAGCATCTCACATGATATCCAACAAAGGTAAAAAGTTGATGGCGTCCCCAGAAACATGGTTACCGCTCAACAAGCAACTTATAAGAATTAAGACACATAACTACATATTCATCACCACAATAGTTTTTAAGCTATTTGTCCCATGAGCTATATATTGTAAAGGTAAAGGAATGAAATTTTAAGGTAGCACTCAAGTAATTTACTTTGGAAGAAAAATACCACATAGTAGGTAGATATGGTGGACACAAATGGCATGGGTTTTGGCTCAAGGTATTTGGATGCACGAGAAGCATTTCCTCTCAGTACAAGGTTTGGGCTAGCAAGGTTGTTTGAAGCAAACACAAGTATGAACAGGCAACAAAACTCACACAAGAACATATTGCAAGCATTATAAGGCTCTACACTGTCTTCCTTGTTGTTCAAACACTTTACCCGAAAATATCTAGACTTAGAGAGACCAATCATGCAAACCAAATTAAACAAGCTCTACGGTAGTTCTTCATTAATAGATTAAACTACATGATGCAAGAGCTTAAACATGATCTATGAGAGCTCAAACAATTGCCAAATTTACCAAACCATATGCAGCATTTTCCGATTCCAACCAAATAGCAATTTAACGAAGCAATTTCAGCCTTCGCCATGAACATTAAAGCACAAATAAGAACACAAGTGTTCCATATGAAAAAGCGGAGCGTAATATCTCCAATATAAGAATGGTGGGATCCATTTATTCAAAACAAAACAAAAATAAAAGCAAACCGACGCTCCAAGTAAAGAACATAGGATGTGATGGAATAAAAATATAGTTTCACTAGAAGTGACCTGATAATGTTGTCGATGGGAAGGGATGCTTGGGCATCCCCAAGCTTAGATGCTTGAGTCTTCTTAAAATATGCAGGATGAACCACCGGGGCATCCCCAAGCTTAGACCTTTCACTCTTCTTGATCATAGTATATCATCCTCTTCTCTTGACCCTTGAAAACTTCCTTCACACAAACTTCAAGCAAACTCATTAGAGGGTTAGTATATAACCAAAAATTCACACATTCAGAGGTGACAGAATCATTATTAATACTTCTGGACATTGCACAAAGCTTCTGAAAGTTAATGGAACAAAGAAACTCATTCAACATAGCAAAAGCGGCAATGCGAAATAAAAGACAGAATCTGTCAAAAACAGAACAGTCCGTAAAGATGAATCTGGCAGGGGCACTTAACTTGCTCAAATGGAAAAACTCAAAACTAATGAAAGTTGCGTACATATATGAGGATCACGCTCGTAAATTTGCAGATTTTTTCGATTTTTTTACAGAGACTTCTGCGAGAATTCGTGACAGACAGCAATGCTGTTTCTGCGCAGCGATCCAAATCTATCATCAACTTTAACATAGAAACTTTACTTGGCACAAAAACATGATAAGGAGAGGTTGCTACAGTAGTAAACAACTTCCAAGACTCAACAATACAGTAAATAAAATGAAACTTGGGTTATCTCCCAAGAAGTGCTTTTCTTTAACGCCTTTCAGCTAGGCGCAGAAAGTGCAAATCAAGTATTTTCAAGAGATGAAGCATCAACATTATTACCTTGGGAGCTGGGAGTTTTCTCAACAATGCATTGTATCTGGTCTATATAAGTAACTCCTCTCTCATTGCTCCTAGGCTTACTATTCTCATCAAACAAATTTTCAGGAACAAGCCAAGCATAGTTATTTTCCAAAGCTTCATGCATCCCTAGGAGCTTACTAGGTATTGGCGCTTTAATTTCCCTACCATCATTAACATTATTAGTATACTTAATTCTATCCATATCCATCTTTTCAAGTATTTGTTTAAAATTAGGAAAGAAACCAAGCCTCTTATGCTTAATAAAAACTTTTCTAGCTTCTTTAACTATATCCTCAAATTCTCTAACAAGGACTTTTAAAACAAAATTTCTCTTTTCTCCCATCTCCATATCCGAAAGTGTAAGAAACATATGTTGTATTATGGGATTGAGATTAACAAATCTAGTTTCCAACATGTGTATTAAACAAGCAGAAGCACTTTCATAAGTAGGAGCAGTTTTTAATAATGGTATATCTTCAAAATCTTCATCCATACTAACATGGGTGAAAAATTCTTCTATATTATCTCTTCCAATGATACACCCTCGTCCTACCGGTATCTTTTCCAGAGTAAACTTAGGATGAAGCATGATGAAATAAGCAAAAAGTAAACTAAACAAGTAAAGTAAAGACAAGTAACTAATTTTTTTGTGTTTTTGATATAGAGATAGTAAACAAGACAATAAGTAAAGTAACTAATTTTTTTGTGTTTTTAATATGAAGCAAACAAGACAGTAAATAAAATAAAGTAAAGCAAGACAAAAACAAAGTAAAGAGATTGGAAGTGGAGACTCCCCTTGCAGCGTGTCTTGATCTCCCCGGCAAAGGCGCCAGAAAAAGTCTTTGATGCGCGTAGATGTACACGTCCGTTGGGAACCCCAAGAGGAAGGTGTGATGCGCAGTGAGCAAGTTTTCCCTCAGAAAGAAACCAAGGTTATCGAACCAGTAGGAGCCAAGAAGCACGTGAAGGTTGTTGGTGGAGGAATGTAGTGCGGCGCAACACCAGTGAAACCGGCACCAACGTGGAACCTGCACAACACAATCAAAGTACTTTGCCCCAACGTAACAGTGAGGTTGTCAATCTCACCGGCTTGCTGAAAACAAAGGATTAAACGTATCGAGTGGAAGATGGTGTTTGTTTGCAAAGAACAGTAAAAACAGAGATTGCAGTAGAATGTATTCAGATGTAAAAGAATGGACCGGGTCCACAGTTCACTAGAGGTGTCTCTCCAATAAGATAACTAACATGTTGGGTGAACAAATTACAGACGGGCAATTGACAAATAAAGATTCAATACATATCAACGATGATTACTATGTGATTTAATCAGGGCATTACGACAAAGTACATAGACCGCTATCCAGCATGCATCTATGCCTAAATAATCCACCTTCGGGTTATCATCCGAACCCCTTCCGGTATTAAGTTGTAAACAACAGATAATTGCATTAAGTATGGTGCGTAATGTAATCAACACAAATATCCTTAGACAAAGCATCGATGTTTTATCCCTAGTAGCAACAACACATCCACAACCTTAGAACTTTCTGTCACTGTCCCAGATTCAATGGAGGCATGAACCCACTATCGAGCATAAATACTCCCTCTTGGAGTTACAAGTATTAACTTGGCCAGAGCCTCTACTAGCAACGGAGAGCATGCAAGAACATAAACAACACATATATGATAGATTGATAATCAACTTAACATAGTATTCTATATTCATCGGATCCCGCCAAACACAACATGTAGCATTACAAATAGATGATCTTGATCATGTTAGGCAGCTCACAAGATCTAAACAATGATAGCACAAGCGGAGAAGACAACCATCTAGCTGCTATGGACCCATAGTCCAAGGATGAACTACTCACGCATCAATCCGGAGCGGGCATGATGATGTAGAGCCCCTCCGGTGATGATTCCCCTCTCCAGGGTGCCGGAGGCGATCTCCTGAATCCCCCGAGATGGGATTCGCGACGGCGGCTCTGGAAGGTTTTCCGTATCGTGGCTCTCGGTAGGGGGTTCGCGATGAAGGCTATTTGTAGGCGGAAGGGTAGGTCAAAGGCGTCCACGAGGGCCCACACAACAGGGCCGCGCGCCGGGGCCCGCCGCGCCGCTGGTGTGTCGCCACCTCGTGGCCCCACTCGTCTCCCTTTTGGTCTTAAAGCTTCGTGTAAAAATAGGCCCTGGGCGTTGATTTCGTCCAATTCCGAGAATATTTCCTTACTAGGATTTCTGAAACCAAAAACAGCAGAAAACAGCAACTGGCACTTCGGCATCTTGTTAATAGGTTAATGCCGGAAAATGTATAATAATGCTGTAAAGTATGTATAAAACATTCAAGTATTGTAATAAAAGTAGCATGGAACATAATAAATTATAGATACGTTTGAGACGTATCAATCCTTCATCGAAACTGCTTGTCAACACCTTCTGCTCCTCGTTGGGTTCGACACTCTTATTTATCGAAAGTACTACGATACACCCCATATACTTGTGGGTCATCAAGAATATTTTCTGGCGCCGTTGCCGGGGAGTGAAGCGCTATTGGTAAGTGGAATTGGTAAGGAAACTTTTACTGTACGTGCTGATTTTGTTTCTGCTTGCTACTATAAGTCATTATGGAGAGATCCTCCCTTGAATTTCTATTTGGGAAATCTACTACTACTGCAACGGTAGTGGATGAGGCGCCAGGTGAGGAAGTGATACCATATAAAATACCTATGAAAATTATTGAACGTGTTATGGATAACCGCTATGAAGGGGATGGAACTGTTCATCCTGGAGATCATTTACTGTTTTTACATGAATTATGCGGGTTATTCAAATGTGCAGGTATTTCAATGGATGAAGTTAGGAAGAAATTATTTGTTATGTCGCTATCTGGTAAAGCGGCGCATTGGTATAAACTGCTGAAGGATGGGCGTTCTCTTGATTGGAAGGATATTGTGCCTCTATTTTACTCCAAATTCTATCCTCCAAGTGAAATTCACAAAGACCGCAACCGAATATATAATTTCTGGCCTCATGATGGAGAGAGTATTGCCCAAGCGTGGGGGAGATTGAAGTCTTTAATGCTCAAATGCCCCATTCATGAGCTTCCTGGTAATATTATCATTGATAATTTCTATGCAAGACTTTCTTTTCAAGATAAAACCTTGCTGGATACTGCTTGTTCTGGATCATTCACACGCAATAAAGAAGAGTTTAAATGGGACCTTCTTGATCGAATCCAAGAAAATACTGAAGGATGGGAGAATGACAAAGGTAGAGTGTCAGGTATAAATTATAATTATGAATGCATTGAAACTTTTATGGATACTGATGAATATCGTAATATAAGTGCTACATATGGTCTTGACTCTCAAGTTGTTGCAAATATTTATAAAGCCTTTGCCTCTCATTTTGAATTGCCTAGGAAGAATTTTGATAAGTATCATGAACCATATAAAGATAAAGTTGATTCGCCTAAAGGTAAATGTATTGAAATTAAAACTGTTGATCATGTTCTTCCTGAAGCTTATATTGAAAAAACTCCTTTCCCTGCTAAAATGAAGGAGTATTCTGTTATAACTAGTGTAGTTAATAAAAGTGCAAAGAAACCCATAGAACCTGAAGAACAAATAAAAGTTGAACCTGCTGTTGCAATAGTTAAAGATCTTGTGACTGAAAATGTGGAAGATGGTCATATTATTTTTTGTGAAGATGCTTCTAATATTGTTTCGCATCCTAATAAGTCTAGGAAAGCCAGTGTTCCTGTGCTCTGTTAGAATTGGTGATCATTGCTATTATGGTTTATGCGATATTGGTGCAAGTATTAGTGCCATTCCTTATGAGCTCTACACGGAAATTATGCATGAAATTGGTTCTTGTGAACTTGAAGATATTGATGTGGTTATTCAGCTAATAGAGAAACTATCTCTCCCATTGGTATTGTTCGAGATGTTGAAGTTCTATGTGGTAAGATTAAATATCCTGCTGACTTTTTGGTACTTGGTTCTGCTGCTAGTAAGTCTTGTCCTATTATTTTTGGTAGACCTTTTCTAAATACATGTGGAGCTATTATAGATTGCAAGAAAGAGAAAATTGTTACTAAATTTGCTGGTGAATCTTATGAGTTTAACTTCTCTAAATTTGCCAAAACTCCTTATAAAGCTGATTTGCCTAATGATGATTTTAGAGTTGAACAGTGTGCATCTATTGCTCTTGCTCCTAGTAATCCTTTGCAGCAACATTTGGAGAATAGTGAGAGTGAAGTTTTTAGGGAAGAAAGGGATGAGCTTGATGAAATTTTCCTTCGTCAACCTATTCTTAAACATGACTTACCTGTTGAAGATTTAGGTGTAACACCACCACCAAAGGAAGATCCTGTATTTGATTTGAAACCATTACCTGATAATCTTAAGTATGCTTATATTGATGATAAGAAAACATATCCTGTTATTATTAGTGCTAAGCTTTCAGATATCGAGGAAGAAAGGTTATTGGAAATATTGAAGAAACACCGAGGAGCTATTGGCTACACTCTTGATGATTTGAAGGGGATTTCTCCCGCTATTTGCCAACATGCCATTAATATAGAAGATGGTGCAAAACCTGTTGTTGAACATCAGCGTCGTCTAATTCCCAAGATGAAGGATGTGGTAAGAAATGAGGTATTAAAACTTCTTGAAGCAGGTATTATATATCCTATTGCTGATAGTAGATGGGTTAGTCCTGTACATTGTGTTCCTAAGAAAGGAGGAATAACTGTTGTTCCTAATGATAATGATGAGCTCATTCCTCAAAGAGTAGTTGTAGGGTATAGAATGTGCATTGATTTTCGAAAAGTTAATAAAGTAACTAAGAAAGATCATTACCCTTTACCTTTTATTGATCAAATGTTAGAAAGGTTGTCTAAAAATACTCATTTCTGTTTTCTTGATGGATATTCTGGGTTTTCACAAATTGCTGTTAGAGCTAAAGATCAAGAGAAAACCACTTTCACTTGTCCTTATGGAACTTATGCTTATAGGCGTATGCCTTTTGGTTTATGTAATGCTCCTGCTACTTTTCAAAGATGCATGTCTGCTATTTTTCATGGCTTTTGTGAAAAGATTGTTGAGGTATTCATGGATGATTTTTCTGTCTATGGGAATTCTTTTGATAATTGCTTGCGAAACCTTGATAAAGTTTTGCAGAGATGTGAAGAAACTAACCTTGTTCTTAATTGGGAGAAATGCCACTTCATGGTTAATGAAGGAATTGTATTGGGACATAAAATTTCTGAAAGAGGTATTGAAGTTGATAGAGCTAAAGTTGAAGCAATTGAGAAGATGCCCTATCCTAGGGACGTTAAAGGTATTCGTAGTATTCTTGGTCATGCTGGTTTTTATAGGAGGTTTATTAAAGATTTCTCTAAAATTTCAAAGCCTCTTACTAATCTTCTTCAAAAAGATGTACCTTTTGTTTTTGATGATGATTGTAAGGAAGCTTTTGAAACTCTAAAGAAAGCCTTAACAACTGCTCCTGTAGTTGAACCTCCCGATTGGAATTTGCCTTTTGAAATTATGTGTGATGCTAGTGATTTTGCTGTAGGTGCTGTCCTTGGACAGCGAGTAGATAAAAAATTGAATGTTATTCATTATGCTAGTAAAACTCTAGACGCTGCTCAAAGAAATTATGCTACAACTGAGAAAGAGTTATTAGCCGTAGTTTTTGCATGTGACAAGTTTAGACCCTATATTGTTGATTCAAAAGTTACAGTTCATACTGATCATGCTGCGATTAGGTACCTTATGGAAAAGAAAGATGCTAAGCCAAGGCTTATTAGATGGGTGCTTCTTTTGCAAGAATTTGATTTACATATTGTAGATAGGAAAGGTGCTGATAATCCTGTTGCTGATAATTTGTCTAGATTGGAAAATATTACTTATGATCCTGTTCCTGTTAATGATAGTTTTCCAAATGAACAATTGGCTGTAATAAAGGTGAGCTCGCGAGATAGTCCTTGGTATGCTGATTATGCTAACTTTATTGTTTCGAAGTACTTGCCTCCAACCTTTTCAGCTCAGCAAAGGAGGAAATTATTTTATGATTTGAGGCATTATTTTTGGGATGACCCACACTTATATAAAGAAGGAGTGGATGGTATTATGCGAAGATGTGTCCCAGAATACGAACAACAAGAGATATTGAGTAAGTGTCATGGTAGTGTTTATGGAGGACATCACGCCGGAGATAGAACCGCACAAAAGGTTCTACAATCAGGTTTTTATTGGCCAACACTTTTCAAGGATGCAAGGAAGTTTATCTTATCTTGTGATGAATGTCAAAGAGTTGGTAATATTTCTAGACGCAATGAAATGCCTATGAATTATACTCTTGTTATTGAACCATTTGATTGTTGGGGATTCGACTTCATGGGTCCTTTCCCTTCTTCAGAAGGTAACACTCATATACTTGTCGCTGTTGATTATGTTACTAAATGGGTAGAAGCTATACCTACAAAAAGTGCTGATGGTGAGACCTCTATAAAAATGCTTGTAGATGTTATATTTCCTAGATTTGGAGTACCTAGATATATTATGACTGATGGAGGTTCTCATTTTATTCATGGTGGTTTTAGAAAAACTCTTGCCAAATATGGTATTAATCATAGAATTGCTTCAGCTTATCATCCTCAAACTAGTGGGCAAGTAGAATTATCAAATAGAGAAATTAAAGCTATTTTGGGAAAGACTGTTAATAAATCTAGAAAGAATTGGGCTAGTAAGTTAAAGGAAGCATTGTGGGCTTATAGAACTGCTTATAAAAATCCTATGGGAATGTCTCCTTATAAAATGGTTTATGGAAAAGCTTGTCATTTACCTTTAGAACTAGAGCACAAAGCTTATTGGGCTGTAAGAGAACTTAATAAAGATTTTAAACTTGCCGGTAAGAAGAGGTTGCTACAATTGAGTTCTTTAGATGAATGGAGAAGTGAAGCTTATGAAAATGCTAAACTTTTTAAGGAGAAAGTTAAGAAGTGGCATGATAGAAGAATTATTAAAAGAGAATTTAATGTTGGGGATAAAGTCCTATTGTATCGGTCTCGTCTCAGATTTTTTGCAGGGAAATTACTCTCAAAATGGGAAGGACCATATGTTATTGAGGAGGTATATCGTTCAGGAGCAATAAAAATTAGCTCTTTGGAAGGTAACGCCACACAAGTAGTGAATGGACAAAGACTCAAGCATTATATTTCTGGAGATTCTTATAATGAAGATATTGATGTTATTCAAGTGATAACTCCGGAAGCTTTCATCAAAGATCAAATTGACAGTTCTGCAGAGTCCGACTTTGAATAGGTAACAGTTTTAGTAATAAAAAGTCCGCGTTTAACTTTCCGAACAATATTTCTGCTGTTTTTGGAAAATATAAAAAATTACGAGATCGAAACGGAGTGGAGGAGACGCGCGAGGGCCCGTCACCATAGGCCGGCGCGGGCCCCACCCTGGCCGCGCCGCCCTATGGGGACAGCCCCTCGGCGTCCCGTTTCCACTCGTTTTCGGCCTGGAACCTTCCTTTTGTCGTAAAAATATTTGCTATATAATCCCCCGGACCCCTGGAGGTCCGTATATCGTTTTCTCGTCGTGTTTTGTTTCGAGCTGTTTTCTGCCAGGATCTGTTTTGATCTAGAAGCACCATGGTCTCCAACAACAAAGACAAGGGACCTTTGGAGGAAGATATTCAAGACCCTGAATTGAAGGAAGAAGTCGAGAGCGAGGATGAGGAAGAAGTGGAGGAAATTCCGCGAGTACACCCGCGTGCCACCATTGCAAGCATTGGCGTGATATCAAATCCGTCCAACACCAAGAGAAGTGCACGGATCGCTACCGGAGGAGCAGTTCCACGTCGCTTCTTAGCTCCAAGGACATCTTCTCCGGGCAATTACCACCCTTTCCGCAATCTAATCTGCAATCGTCAAACTGAAAGGACCCCCAAGGTAGTGTTGCCAAGTGGTTGGGATATAGATCGTTCTAACATTGCAGGAGAGATGAAACCTGAAGCTGAAGGGTGGGGAAACAACTCTAAGAGTTGGGACTCGCCATCTGACATGCTTATGAGCCGCGTTGAGCACAACTCGGAGCTGATTCGCAACCTCACCTATGAGATTGAGGATTTAAAGGAACTTGTTAAGAAGCTTGTCGAGAAGAATCCACCACCATCGCCATCGAGGAGTAATTCATCATCGGTATTGGCATCCCCTTGGTTTGTTCCAAGCTTGGGGGAGTGCCGCGGTATCACATCATCACTATCTTTATCTTTTACTATCAAGTAGTGTCATATCATGAGTAGGGAAGTTATCATATAGAATAGTTTGCAGTGTGGAAGTATCTCTCTCTTAGTTGGTTATCTATGTATCCGTTGGTGTGAGTTATCGTTATGGAATATTAATGAGAAGTCTTATCATTTACTTTTTGCACACCTTATTTTAGTTTGCAATTTCTTTTATATGATTACTCTTGACATTAGTATTGATATCACTTTGGGAGCATTAAGTAAATCTATTTGGTTTTGGCAAACTTAGCATTGGTCAATAGCAACAACACCTTGATGTTTAAATAGAAAAGGGAAATACATGTAGATATATTACTCTATTATCTTTATGCTAATGAGTTTAGTATTCTGAAGTTAAAATTGCTTGTGCTTATGAGAAAGATGCATGATTGTTTCTATCACATGCATATTTGTTTGTTTCCCTCAACCTTTATGCTTGCTATCAAACCTTGCTAGCCAAAGACCTGTATTGAGAGGGAATACTTCTCATGCATCCATAACCTTAGACCAAACCCATGCCATTTGTGTCCACCATAACTACCTACTATGTGGTATTTTGCGCCACTCCAAGTAAATACTTCATGTGCTACCTTTAAATAATTCAAACTATATTACTCCTTATTTGTGTCAATGTTTTATAGCTCATGAGGAAGTATGTGGTGTTTTATCTTTCAATCTTGTTGGGCGGACTTTCACCAATGGACTAGTGGCACATCCGCTTATCCAATAATTTTGCAATAAGAGCTGGCAACGGGGTTCCCAGCCCCAATTAATAACTTTCATTAATAATTCTCTTCACATGTTTTGCCCTGATTTATCAGTAAGCAACTTAATTTTGCAATAGACACTCCTCCATGGTATGTGAATGTTGGAAGGCACCCGAGGATTCGGTTAGCCATGGCTTGTGAAAGCAAAGGTTGGGGGAGTGTCATCCATAATAAAACTAAAATACATGTGTAAACAAAAGAGAAGGGGGATGATCTACCTTGCTGGTAGAGATGACGTCCTCCATGGGAGCCGCTCTTGGAAGGTCTGTTTGGCAAGGGAGTTAGAGTGCCCGCTACCATTCGTTGACAACAACAAACACCACTCAAAATCTTACTTTTATGCTCTTTATATGATTTCAAAACTTGAAAAGCTCTAGCACATGATTTAATCCCTGCTTCCCTCTGCGAAGGGCCTATCTTTTACTTTTATGTTGAGTCAGTAAACCTATTTCCCTCTATCTTAAGCAAGCAATTGAGTTGTTGTGAACCAACCATTTATGCTATGATTTAGTTAATCATGTCTTTTATGCTTTCTTGTTCAGTACATATTTTATCTGAATGAATATGACTTTGAAAGTTATCAATGTTTATGAGAAGATTGCTATGATTAAGGATGAAAGCCCTGCCATATAATTCTAATATGAAAGCTTTGCTTAGAAGATAAGTGCAATCCGTTAGTAGTTCTCTGACCAAGAACAAAGTTTGCCATAACCAATCATGATTTCCTATGCACCTCTATTTGTGATTTCTCTTTACTTATTTCAAGTTGAGTTATATGAAGAGAATGTTTACTAGAATGTCTTGTGCGAATCAATATGATGCTTCTTGTCCGTATTTTATTTATCGACTCTTCACTCCATAAACATGTGGTCTTGTTTATTGAGCTCAGTTTCGCTTGGGGACAAGCGAGGTCTAAGCTTGGGGGAGTTGATACGTCCATTTTGCATCACTATTTTATATCATAATTTGTTGTTATTCATTGATATATTTCATATTTAGAGATGATACTTATGTTATTTCACCTATTTTGCATGTTTCATGATCATTGGAGAATTATTCACCGGAGTCAGGATTCTGCTGGAAAAAGCACCGTCAGGACACCATATTTCTGAAGATCAACAATTGACGGAAGTTATACGAAAAATCCTATTTTTCCAGAAGACGAAGGGAGCCAAAAGGAGGAGCCGAGAGGGGCCACCATGGGCCCCCCATAGGCCGGCGCGGGCCCAGGCCTGGCCGCGCCGCCATGTGGGGAGGGGGCCCACAGCCCCCTCTGGCCTCCTCTCCTTCGCGTAATTCTTCACCCAGAAAACCTAAGGCACGGGGAGTTACGGAGAGTTGATAGAGCCGCCTCTGTGGGGCGGAGAAATACCAGAGAGAAAAGAGCTCTCCGGCGGACAGGAATCCGCCGGGGAAATTCCCTCCCGGAGGGGGAAATCGACGCCATCGCCATCGTCATCGAGCTGGACATCATCTCCATCATCATCACCATCATCTCCATCATCTACACCGCCATCTCCACCGCTGCATCTCGTCACCGCTGTAACGATTTGGGTTGGATCTTGATTGTTTGATAGGGGAAACTCTCCCGGTGTTGATTACTACTTGTTATTGATGCTATTGAGTGAAACCATTGAACCAAGATTTATGTTCAGATTGTTATTCATCATCATATCACCTCTGATCATGTTCCATATGATGTCTCGTGAGTAGTTCGTTTAGTTCTTGAGGACATGGGTGAAGTCTAAATGTTAGTAGTGAATTATTGTTGAGTAGTATTCAATGTTATGATATTTAAGTTGTGGTGTTACTCTTCTAGTGGTGTCATGTGAACGTCGACTACATGATACTTCACCTTTATGGGCCTAGGGGAGTACATCTTGTATTCGTTTGCTAATTGTGGGATTGCCGGAGCGACAGAAACCTAAACCCCCGTTAGTATATCGGTGCAGGAGGGATAGCAGGATCTCAGAGTTTAAGGCTGTGGTTAGATTTATCTTAATTACTTTCTTGTATTTGCGGATGCTTGCAAGGGGTATAATCACAAGTATGTATTAGTCCTAGGAAGGGTGGTGCATTAGCATAGGTTCACCCACACAACACTTATCAAAACAATGAAGATTAATCAGCCGTATGAAGCGAAAGCACTAGACTAAAATCCCCGTGTGTCCTCAAGAACGTTTGGTCATTATAAGTAAACAAACCGGCTTGTCCTTTGTGCTAAAAAGGATTGGGACACTCGCTGCAATTATTTCTCTCGCAATTTACTTACTCGTACTTTATTTATCTGCTATATCAAAACCCCCTGAATACTTGTCTGTGAGCATTTACAGTGAATCCTTCATCGAAACTGCTTGTCAACACCTTCTGCTCCTCGTTGGGTTCGACACTCTTATTTATTGAAAGTACTACGATACACCCCCTATACTTGTGGGTCATCAATGCTTCGCATCTATCAAGTGACTCAAAGTCAAGTGACTCAAGAAGTCCATCGGATTGGAGTTTCTTCATGCGCTTCACTCCAATATGACCAAGACGACAGTGCCACATATAAGTAGAATTATCATTCAATTTAATTCGCTTAGCATCAATGTTATGAACATGTGTATCACTACTATCGAGATTTAACAAGAATAAACCATTCATCTCAGGTGCATGGCCATAAAAGACATTACTCATATAAATCAAACAACCATTATTCTCAGACTTAAACGAATAACCGTCTTGCATTAAACAAGATCCAGATATAATGTTCATGCTCAACGCAGGTACAAATAACAATTATTGAGGTTTAAAACTAATCCCGAAGGTAGATGTAGAGGAGCGTGCCGACGGCGATCACATCGACTTTGGATCCATTTCCAACGCGCATCGTCACCTCGTCCCTCGCCAGGCTTCGTTTATTCCGCAGTTCCTGTTTCGAGTTACAAATGTGAGCAACCGAACCAGTATCAAATACCCAGGCACTACTACGAGAACCAGTAAGATAGACATCAATAACATGTATATCAAATATACCTTTCTTCTTGACGTGGCCGCTCTTCAGATCAGCCAAGTATTTGGGGCAATTACGCTTCCAGTGCCCCTTCCTCTGGCAGTAATAGCACACAGTCTCAGGCTTAGGCCAGCCTTAGGCTTCTCAGGAGGCGCTGCAACTTTCTTGCCGCCCTTCTTGAAGTTGCCCTTGTTAGGCTTGCCCTGCTTCTTGAAACTGGTGGTCTTGTTGACCATCAACACTTGGTTCTCCTTCCGTATCTCTACTTCAGCAGATTTCAGCATGGAGAAGAGTTCAGGTAACTCTTTGTTCATGTTCTGCATGTTGTAGTTCATCACGAAGTTCTTGTAACTTGGTGGCAGTGATTGGAGGACACGATGAATACCCAGCTGGTTAGGGATCACAATCCCCAAGTCACTGAGCTTCTTCGCGTGTCCGGACATAGCGAACACGTGCTCACTAACGGAGCTGCCCTCTTCCATCATACAGCCAAAGAACTGTTTCGAGGCCTCATAGCTCTCCACGGCCGCATGAGTTTCAAAGATAACTTTGAGCTCATTGATCATATCACAAGGGTCGTGGTGCTCAAAATGCTTTTGGAGCTCTGCCTCTAGGCTGCACAGGATGGCACACTGAACTTCGGAGTACCGAGTCACCCGAGTCTCGTAAACATTCTTTACGTCCTCGGATACTGCAGGAGGTGGTGGGGGACCTAGCGGTGCATCGAGCACATATTGCAGGCTTCCACCAGTGAGGAAAATCCTCACATGACGGAACCAGTCAGTGAAGTTGCTACCATTGCTCTTAAGCTTTTCTTTCTCTAGGAACTGGTTAAAATTGATGGAGGGGGGCGCCATGATCTACAACATATTTGCAAAGAGTTTAGACTAAGTTTATGATAAAATGAGTTCAATTTTAATTCTTAAATTAACTAGGTGAACTCCCACTCAAAACAACATCCCTCGCATTGTCTTAGTGATTACACGAACCAAATCCACTACACCAAGTCCGATCTTCACGAGAAAAGATGTAGCTTCAAAGGCGAACACTCAAAGTGTTCATCATATCATTCATATGACTCATGCTCTACCTTTCGGTATCCCGTGTTCCGAGACCATGTCTGTACATGCTAGGCTCGTCAAGGCAACCTTAGTATCCGCGTGTGCAAATCTGGCTTGCACCCATTGTATGCACATGTAGAGTCTATCACACCCGATCATCACGAGATGCTTCGAAACGACAAGTCTTAGCAACGGTGCATACTAAGGATGAACACTTTATTATCTTGATATTTAGTGAGAGGGATCATCTTATAATGCTACCGTCGCGATCTAAGCAAAATAAGATGCATAAAGGATTAACATCACATGCAATTCATAATGTGTGATATGATATGGCCTTTCTTCTTGTGCTTTTGATCTCCATCTCCAAAGCACGGACATGATCTCCATCATCACCAGCATGGCTCAAGGTCATGGCGCCGCTTCATGGTTGTCCATCACTTATAGCTACTATAACAACTACTTGAAATAAAGCTATTACATGATGAATAGACACGCAGGTCTTTAACAAAAATTAAAGACAACCATTAGGCTCCTGCCGGTTGCCATAATACAACAATGAACATCTCATACATCAAATATAATCATCATCACATCATGGCCATATCACATCACCAAACCCTGCAAAAACATTACTCTAACTAGTATTGACCTATCCTGTGGCTGGAGGCCCATGAAGACAACCGAAGGCAAGGTGGGCCACTAGGTCGGTGCCGAAGAAGATTCCTTGAAGACCAAGACGAAGATCAATCAAACAAGGAAAGTTTAGAGCTAGGTCTCTTGTAAACCTAGTCGTACTCGTGTAGATCTCTTGAGACCTGGCCCCTTTATAAGGGCCAGGAGAGGGGCTGCCGAGACACGAAATCAATCTTAGCAACTTTAGCCATCACAAGTCCAGAGCTAGGTCACCGTAGCACTTAGCCTCTCGACGAGAACACAGCCGAAACCTTCGGCACCCCATTGTAACCCGATATTTTCATAATCAAGATCAGACAGGCAGGACGTATGGGTGTTACCTCATCGAGGGCCCGAACCTGGGTAAATTGCTCTCCCCGCTTGTCTGTTAACCGATGTCTCGTGTCAGCCTACAGGATTCCATCAACCCTAAGCCCCAATCGGAGGGCATTGTCGAGGAGCACCCTCGTCAATTGGCGCCGTCTGTGGGAACCCTGTTGGCACAAGATCCGTCATCGGCAGATCCAACCATGTCGTCGACATCTTCATCGACGCCATCATCATCATCCCCGATCTTAGGAAGCCCGATTCGATTCGGCTCCTATGAGTTCACCCCGCACAGCGACTCTTCTCGCTCGACTTTTTCGGGTCTGCAAGGAAACATGGAGATGACGTTCGGGAGCATCCACTACAACGTCAACGCAGAAGGAATCCTTCGACTACTAGACACTACAAGGGAAAGGCCTATTGCCGGCGCACCTAAAAGGCCCATTGCCGGCGCACCACGAGCCCGCCGCTGCAAACGGGCCGGTGATAACTGGCCTGCCGGCGCACCAGCAGTGCGCCGGCGATAGGTCATGTACTGCCGGCGCGCCATCGTAGCTTCGCCGGCAAAGGGCAAGTTCCACCGGCGCACCAGCAGCTGCGCCGGCAGTAGTGCTTGCAGCACTGGCGCATGCCACGTGCGCCGGCAGTAGGGCATGTAGGTGCGCCGGCAATAATATTCGAAAATTCTTTTTTCAGATTTTTCCCAGCATATTAGAATACATATTTGACAGCAGTATATATTTACAACACAGTTCATATTTATACAGCAGAACATGCAATATGAGAAGCACATAGAGAGCCAAGTCTCATTTCGGTATCAATACACAAATACGCAAGTCTGGTTCCGGAATGTTGATTCATACAACACATGTGCATATGCAACACCGAAGGACGAAGTTTCACAAAGTTAGAAGTCTCGGTACATAGTCGTCACAAGTGTCGTCATACACCTCACAATGTAGCTACTAACCTAAACTACAATCACATAGAACATGACCAACATGGTCACGATGACCATCATCACGAAGGCCATGGTCTTCATCCGGTTCCTCCTCATGTCCCTCATCTCTCCCGCTAGATAACGGGCGTATCTTCCTTCCGCCTCCACCCTAGTGGGGTATCCCTTGTAGCTGTTGCCGCTGAAGCGGTGCACCTGTCTCCGACAGTCCTCCCAGTCGTCGTAGACTCCAGGAACCCTCCCCTTGTACACGACATATGTCGTCGGCATCTCCATGCACAAGACAAATAAAACGTTAGTACCAATGCAATTAACAAGTGCCAACTCAAATAAGAGACAAGTAATATGAACTAAATAGCATGTGCCTCATACTTTGTCGGTCGAAACAAATAGTAACATTCAGGGATGGGGTAAGTGAAGCCAAGTAGGATGCACAACAGATTGATATTTGTGCCATCACACTAGGTTCACTCACCCCACCCCAGAGTGTACAAGTGACCAAACATTCTAATCATCGGCCAACGCAATGAACAAGTGCGAACTCAAATAAGAGACAAGTAGTATGAACTAAATAGCATGTGCCTCATACTTTGTTGGTCGAAATAAATAATAACATACAGGGATGGGGTCAGCGAGGCTAGGTAGGATGCACAATAGATTGATATTTGTGGCCATCACACCAAGCCTCACTGGCCCCACCCCGGAGTGTACAAGTGACCAAACATTTTAATCATCGGCCAATGCAATTAAGAAGTGCGAACTCAAATAAAAGACAAGTAGTACGACTTAAATAGCGTGCCTCATAATTTGTCGGTCGAAACACATATTAACATCCAGGGATGGAGTCAGTGAGGCTAGGTAGGATGCACAATAGATTGATACTTGTGGCCATCGCACCAAGGCTCACTGGCTCCACCCCCGAGTGTACTAGTGACCGAACATTCTAATCATCGGCGAACTCCAAATACGAGGCAAGTAGGGGTCGAGTAAATGCAAATAATTATTAAGGTATCTACGGCATAATCTTGAAATATATAGCAAACTAAATGAAACTATAGACACCTGTTCACATGCACATCCATACAACTAAATAAAAGCAACAAGTCGATTCTATGGGAATATGTAGCAAGTATTACAATACGGAAGTTCAAAGACATATCGTTCAAGCTTTAGCAATAGTGTTCCCGTCGTAGGATCAGGTTGTACGCCTAGGGGGGAATGGACGGCAGCCCTCAAGCGTGTTGAACGGCCTCTCATCACGCGACATCTCCAAGCGGAGTTCTATCTCGTCATTAGGTGGTAGACCGTAGCCGTAGAAGAACTCGCCAGACCTATTGTTGACATCATGCACGATTACCGTGCAAATGAACTGCTGGATGCGACCCCAGTTCTTTCTAATCTCTCTATCAGGGGCATCCGCCATGTTTAAAAACCTCTCTCTGAGACTCTCTGGCAGCAACATGTCATCTGCGTACTTTATGTACTCCTGCATCTGAAGGATGGCGTACCACGCGTCCATCCCATTGTCTTCATTCGACTGCCTGAGGCAGGGGAAGTTGGTTGTGTGGGTTAAGACCAAGCCTCCTCGGGATTTCCTCTCTACTTTGAGGGGGCCTGCCTTGTTGGCGAAGCCGGTGAGAGCATCATTGAGAAGGGCCCTGATGTTGGTGTAGTCTTTCTTCTTGTCCCTACCCGAGTCGAGATAGACTGCATGCGAGTGTTGCGGGTGCACGACGATGAGGGTGCAGTACATGTCTCTGCGGAAAACACACGGATTAACCTTTGGAAATGCAAATGGAGATATAGGATAGAATGGTGATGGGGACTAGCGAGTGATTACTTACTCGGGGAAGTAAGGGATGAGAATTGCGCCCTTCTTAATGTTCGCCAGCATGAAATCCTCGACCTGCCGGGTGGCAATCGCCCGATCCCCAGCGTTGCAGATGATGCTCTCCCGCATATAGAAGGGGTCCATTATCGCGATGGTCGGCGTCCCCTCCTTAACGATCTGGGAAGACAAGCTAAGAGCAACTAGGCGAACCACACTAAAGTGGAGCATTTGCATGCGATAGATGCTGAAGATGTCATTGAACCGGATGAAGCACAAGTCCGCGGGGTACTTCTCGACGAAGTTCATGCCAGTTGGCACCTTCGCCACGAAGAGAGGGTAACTAGGATTTTTTGATTTGAGAAGCTGCCTCTCCAAATACTGGACTTGGTTATGCAAGCTCGCCATATCCCCGGTGAGTAACTTGAGGACATGCTCCGGCAGCATCGGTTCACCCAAGTGATGCAGAGGTCGCCAATTGTTTGGCAACTTGTCAAGGAGTGCCACCTTGTCCTTGTCTTTGGCCGCCGCCTTGTCTTTGGCGTCCTTCTTAGCTGGCCTCTTCCTCTTCTTGGGTTGTAGTACTGGACCATCTCCCACCGCCGTAACCGTAGCACGGAGTGTGTTAGGGCTCAGCATCTTCTTGACGGCGGCGGCGGCGACCTCCTCAGGATTTTCCTCCTCAGCCGTTTCTTGAGAATCGAACAGCTTCTTGGAGCACCCATATTTTGAGGCCGGCTCATCCTCATGGACAACTTGTGAAGACGTAGGAATATCCCATTGGAAGTCGTCACGTTCGTATTCCTCGGCCTCTGGCGCCGCTGGCTGTTGTGGTGGGGCGCTGACCACCGGCGCCGCTGGCCGTTGTGGTGGGGCGCTGACCTCTTGTGCAGCTGGCCGTTGTGGTGGGGCGCTGACCACCGGCGCCGCTGGCTGTCGTGGAGGGACGCTGACCTGTGGCGCCGCAAGGTGCTTGTCTTTGCTTGCCGTCGACCCCGAGTAGGTGTTGATCCTAATTAGGGTCTTCGGCCATAGCAGTACCCAACCCTTCAGTGAGGCAAGATTCAACGGGTCTTCGTCATCGGCACCATGCGGTTGATTAGGAGGAAACAAATCCTCATAGCCCGGTAACGCCCGATCCACTTCAACCCGGTAAACGTCATCCTCCATATCTCGTGTGTGCCACTTCTTATCCAGGGGCCGAAGGATGGACCCCCTCGCGACGTCTTTGAGTTCGCCGTTTACTCTCATCAGGAAGGTGCATGGCGTTGAGAGCGCCTGCGAGAACATGTGTATGGCGTTAGAGAGAGGGCAAGGATGACGAAACTAATATATTAACTTGATGTACACATGGGTTAATTACCGTGAGGGCGTTGAGCTCGGCTAATGTCGACGGGCCGGCACATGCGGCGGCGGGCGTGCAAGTGACGGAGGGGCTGCTACCCGGCATGGACGGTGAATCCCTAGCACCAGCGACATTGCCGGCGGCCGGAGGAGTCTCCATTATAACATTGTCATTGCCGGCGGACGGCGGCGCCATCGAGTTGCTGCCGTCGAAGCTAACCACTTGCATTTTCGGGGGGGGCTTGTTTGCCACCCTCATACCACGCGTGTAGAGCGTTGAAATCTGCTTGGACTGAAGCGGCGACTTCAGCTTTGACTTCAGGTACGAGCGTAGCTTTGAGTTGCGGTACCAGTTGCGGTACCAAACCAGCTTGGACTTCGGCTAGGATTGACTCCCTCATTTCCTCCGCCTCCCGCTGCTTCCTCTCACTGCGCGCATTTTTATCGTCCGCAGACGACAAGCCATAGTGACCATGCTTGTAGCCTGTACCGGCGCCAGCCACACGGCCTCTATGCGGCCTTCTCGTCGGTGAATGCTCATTAACGATGTTTAGCGCCCGTACGAGAGGCTTGTCCCAGGCTACCCTGCCCGTCGACGCCTGGGAGGAGGAGCCTTCGTCACATTGAGAAAGTTTTTGTCTTTCTTCTTCCTGCGGAAGAAACGCGAACCATTTAGAAATGTTGCTACTATTATATGAACGATACTTGATCTAATTAAACCGGTAAATTGCTTACCAGTTTTTTCTCCAACGCCAGGACCTTCTTGTCGTTCGTGAACCAAATTATGTCGGTTACGACCTTCGGGTCCGTGACAAGTTCCCCGGTTAGTTTCTTCTTATGGTACCGGGACCTGATGAATCTTCTTTCAAGCGGGTCCTTGTACTTGAGCCAGGGGTTCTCAATGCCGGCATTTACATACGCCTCGTCCTCCTTCGCCCAATAGGGCTCCTTTCCCTCGTACCCACGGCTCCCAAGGTTGTGGTTGCCGATGTTAAGCTCCCGCATTTCCTTCCCCCACAACTTGCGATTCTTGGTTGCTTGTAGCTCTTCATTGGCCACAAAAGCATCAAAGTCCGCCTGGGAGACATGCGGAAAGGCGGAGTGGACCTCTTCGAAACCTTTGCCCTCAGCAATCAGCTTCCGCACCATGTACTTGTAGCTGCTGAGGTGTTTGGTGAACTTCAGGAGGGCTTGTGAGTTCACAATGTTATTGGTTTGATCAGTGGAGGCGTAGTCGCCTAGGAACTTGTATCGTGAGTGCAACCTCGCAATGAGCTGGGCTCGCAGAGGCGCTTTGCTCTCAGCTCGGAGGTCCGTCTCGTTGAGATTGACGACCTCTCGGAGGATACATGCCAGTTGGTTGCCGTACCCCTTGGCAACATCCTTAGGCTCCTTCGGCAATCCACTGGCGGGGTCCACCTCTTTGACTGTGTCTCTGCCGGTGCCGACCGTGTTTTGGCGCCTTGCCTTCCGCGGCCTCTTGGAACCACTTGTCCCGGTGCCACTACTCCCGGCGGCGCCGCTAGGATCGTCGCCGCTTGTCTCGCCGCCACCCCCGGCGGCGCCGGTTGCCTCGTCGCCGCTTGGCGCGTAGGTACTACCCCCGGCGGCGTCGCTTGCCTCGTTGCCGCTTGGCTCGTCGCCACTACCCCCAGCGTCATCCTCCATCTCATGATCCTCGTCGCCGCCAACACCAGCGGCCTCGGCATCCTCCTCCGTCCTAAAGAAGTGCCTATTGTAGTGCTCCTCTAATTGTTCTTCAGACGCCATGGTGGCTTGCACTAATAGAAGATGAAAAAGAGTTAGAATTCACGGAAAAATTCGGCATGACCTTTGCTAAAAATTGGTCATGCCGAGTGCTAGAATTGCCGGAACGGAAATGAATCGACATTCCGGCACTCAATAGCAACTCAATCCCTGTAACAGAAATGCAATTCACATATATATAGCCATGAACACCATAACCATCAAATTCTCACACTCAGACAACAACAGCTTTAGAGCCCTGGACACTTACAGTAATAGCACTTACAGTAACTACTGACTATGTTCTCTGTATTAAGAAAGAAATATTCCAGTGAGTCAGTGACAGAATTTCATCATGCTAGCCCTGGATTCAAACCAGAATTCAAACACTAAAATAAAAACCAGAATTCAAACACTAAAATAAAAACCAGAATTCAAACCATCTTTAGCATTTTACACCTTAACCATTTTACATCAACACCATGCTACTCTATGGCTACATAATTAAAATTGGTTTAGTGTCATTTCTCATTTGTGGATTATCAGAAAGCTCCAATTATATTTCCTTGATGTGAAAAATGAACTAAATGAACTAAATTTCAAACCAGAGAACAAATTCATTTTCTTTTCTTTTTTTCAAACCAGAGAATAGCACTTGTTCTTTTTATGAACTAAACCTACTGCTAGCACTTGTTCCTTTTAAATTAAGTAAACCTACTGCTAGTGAACACTTGACAGCATCCATTGATATAGCACATTTTTTCAAACCAGAGAATAGCACTTGCTCTTTTTTCAAACCAGAGAATAGCACATTTTTTCATTAAGCATTATTAAACCAGATAATAAATGTGATGCATGCCTAACCCTAACACTTGCTACTGGTGGCATTTGATGCTTGGCAGTTCTTGGCAGTAGGCATTCAACCATGGTGGTTGTTTGATGCTAGCCCTGGACACTTGCTACTGGTGGTTGTTTGATGCTAGCCCTGGACACTTGTATGTATTCAAAAATAAGAAGCAAATATAATACATAACAGTAACTAGGTGCATTAGAAATACTGACTATGTTCTCTGTAGTAAGAATGAACCCATCTTTAGCATGAACCCATCTTTAGCATGAAGCAAACCAATGAATTTTATATATCAAATTCTCCAGGTACTGCAAGCATAAAAAAAAACCCTACTGCCTAGCTACCTAGGTACTGCAAGCATTTTTATTTTCATTTTCTTTATTTGCAACCAGTGAGCATCAACATGAGCATTCAACCATGGTGAACTAGCTAATTAATATTCTCTTGCTAATTAAAATTAGCTAGCACAACCTCTCTTGAAAACCAGATAAACTAGCTATGATGTACTTGTCTTTTTTAACTACTGCTTATTAAAATTGCTAAAATGAGAGAATCTACACACTAAAACATGTCATATTGCAAGCATTTTTTTTTGCAAGAAATGATAATATGTTGTTGTTGCCCCTGTGGGACATACTCTCATAGTTAGTCAAAAGTTTTCCCTGAGCTCCTTGTTGATAACAAATTTTGTGAAATTTCTTGTTAACTAATTCCTCTACTTACAAATCCTGTCCAAGCAATTCCTGTCTATGTTCAGAGCAAAAGACCCAAAATTTGCATAAGGGCCAGTTTGATTGTAAGTGCAATTGCAAAGTTCAGAGCAAATTGCAAAATATAAATCATTACCTTAGGCTAAATGAACCAGAGAACAAATTACTAGCAAACCAGAGAGCAAATTGCAAAGTTCAGAGCAAATTACTAGCAAAACCTAAATGAGCTAAATGAACCAGAGAACATTACTGCTTAATTACAACAGAAATACAGCCTTGGTCCTAAATCCTAAACCAGAGAACTAGCATCAACCATGCATAGCACCAATTTAAATCCATTTTAGCAAACCATTTTAGCAAACCAGAGACCAAAACCTAAATGAACTAAACCAATTTAGCTAGCAAAACCATTTTCATTTTCATTTAATGAAGAACTAACATACTGCCTAGTGTCTAGTTTTTATTTTCAATAGCATTTCAGTAGCATCTGCATTAGGCATTTCAGTAGCATCCTACATCTCAATTTTTCCTTACTGCAACCAGAGAGCATAAACTATAAACCCTAAATCGACCAGAGCACATCAAGAACTATAAACTACTACAAGAACTAAGGATTTTCTTACTGCAACCAGAGCACATCAAGCATTCTTGCAAGAACTACTGCAAGCACTAAGGATTCGAATGCACATCAAGCATTCTGCAAGAATTCGGAGGCAGAGAGAGGGAAGGAAGAGGGGGATGGATAGGGGAAGGGAGAAGGGAGAGGGGTTCTTACCAACGGCGATGGTGGCGACACCCTGCTGCTCCTCTCCGCGACGGTGGCCGGCGCGCAACGCCCTCCTCCTCCTCTCGGCGACGGTGGCGATGGTGGCCGGCGCGTGACGCCCTCCCCTCCTCTCCGCGGCCACGCCCTGCTCCTCCTTGCACGGCAGCTCCGGCGTGCAGCGAGGTCTCTTGGTCCAGGGCTCGCGCGGCGGCGCTCGAGATCGACGGTGGCGGCGGCGCTCGAGATCGACGGTGGCGGCGGCGCTCGAGATCGACAGATCGATGGCGGCGGCGCTCGATGGGAATGGGGAGGGAGAAGAGGGTCGCGCAGCGGAAGTCCCAGCTATAGCCGGACCCACATTATTGCCGGCGCACCACATGGTTGGTTCGCGGGACAATTATACCCCCGGCGAACCAAACAGGTGGTGCGCCGGCAATAAGGTGAGTCCGGCTATAGTGGGACTTGTCCCCCACCCTGGCTGGCCATTTCCTTTTCTATTTTATTTTATTTTTCTTCTTTTCTTTATTTCTTTTCACTTTCTTTTATGTTTCTTTTCTTTTCCCACAAATCCTATACTATTTTATTTCCTTCTCTTTTCAAGATAATAACCAAGCAATATGAGTTAATTAGGCATTACAAAAAAATATGAGTTATATATACATACACAAAATATTGACCAACACAATATTAATTAGTCATACATAAAATATTGGCCATGACCATATGAGTAGTTATGAATTACACAAAATATGAGTTATAGATTGCAAATAAAGTTTTACATCATCGATTGAGAAGAGTGTTTCGCTTTCTTCTTGCTTTTCTTGCTCGTCGTTGAATAATTTAGCCCCGTGTCGTGACTTCTTCTTTTGAAGGGTCGACCTGACCTCGGTAGCGTGGTCCTGCTTCTTCTTGTGGTGTATGTTGTGTCTTCGTCCTCGGATTCTTCCATCATTGGGTCTCCGACTTGTCCTTCGAAGTCTTCCTCGTTGGCGACTCCATCCATTCCGACGATGGTCCTCTTGCCTCTCCTCACGATAACACGGCTAGGCCTGGATGGGTCGGTTATGAAGAAGCATTGGTGCACGTGTTCTGCCAGTACCCATGGCTCATTCTGCGCGGTGGCGTTCGTGGACTTTGATTTGTTGGCTTCGGGTAGAAACATGGTGGTGAAATACCGGTCTTCTTTTGTGACGCTCTTAGCCCATCTGATACGGAACATCGGCACTTTCTCCCCAGCGTAGCTAAGCTCCCAGATTTCCTCGATTCTTCCGTAGTATCTAGTCTTTACGTCACCCGTCCAGGAATCCATCGTTACCCCTGAGTTCTGGTAAGCACTGTTCTTGTCTTTTTCTTCCGTGTAGAATGTGTACCCGTTGATATCGTACGCTTGGTAAGTCATGAGGTTGGGCGCGGGGCCATGTGACAAGGCCAATACTAGTTTATCCTTGTCAGAATCCATTGGTGGGGGATTAGCATCAATGTGGTCTTTGAACCAGCGCGCGAAAGAGGAGTTGTGCTCTCTGTATATTTCTGCTTCCGTCATCATCGGCTTGCCACTGTTCTCTATCATGGTTTTGTGCTCTTTCAACCAAGGATCGATCAAGTCAATGTGTTGTAGCGCTACTAAGTTGGCCCTGTCAAAGTCGGAAGTCCGACCAGACATGTGCACGTGCAGTTCCTTCCTTCCATTTTTGTGGCCTACTCCCTCGAACCTGCGGAGGTGCTTGTTTTGAGGCAAACCAACAGGGTCCTCGATGTCTAGATAATTCGTGCAGAAAGAGATGCACTCTTCGGTGAGCCAGCCCTGTACGATGCTTCCATCCGGATGTGACCTGTTACGAACGTATCCTTTAATGACCCCATTCATTCTTTCAAACGGCATCATGTTGTGTAAGAATGCCGGCCCTAGACTGACGATATCATCCATGATATGGACCAACAGATGGACCATCACGTCAAAGAATGCAGGCGGGAAGTACATCTCAAGCTCACATAGGATCACCACGATCTCTTCCTGGAGCCTTGCGAGTTTCTTCACGCTTATCGACTTCCGAGTTATGACGTCGAAGAAGTTACAGAGCCCAGTCAGCGTTGCACGGACATGGTCATCCATTATACCTCGGATTGCAACCGGAAGAATCTGCGTCATCATCACGTGACAGTCATGAGACTTCATGCCGCTGAAGTTTCGTTTCTTGGGGTCCATGTATCTGCTTATTAGCCCGGAGTAACCGAAGGGCACTCTGACTCCTAGAAGGCAATTGAAAAATTGATCGACCTCGGCCGGACTAAAAGTGAAGCAGGAGGGGGGACAGTAATAGTCTGGCTGCTTAATCCTTTTGCGCTTCTGACCGCCGTCCGCCTCCTCCTCCGACTGTCCCTCTTGGGCCGCCGGGATCTGAAGCTCTTCCCTGATGCCCAAAACTTTCAGGTCGTGTCTTGCTTTCGGCCCATCTTTGGTCCGGTCCGGCATGTTGAGAAGAGTGCCAAGCTGAAAGGACACGGATGTCGCCTAGAGGGGGGGTGAATAGGCGATTTAAAACTTTTACGAGATGGGCTTAACAAATGCGGAATAAAACTAGTGTTTACTTTGTCAAGCCCAAAGCCTATATACTATGGTTCACCTATGTGCACCAACAACTTATTCTAAGCAAAGGTTCACCTATGTGCACCAACAACTTAAGCTAAGCAATACAAGCAAGTATGTGATAGCAAGATATATATAACTTCAAGCACGATGGCTATCACAAGGTAAAGTGCATAAGTAAAGAGCTCGGGTATAGAGATAACCGAGGCACGCGGGAGACGATGATTTATCCCGGAGTTCACACTCTTGCGAGTGCTAATCTCCGGTGGAGAGGTGCGGTTGCTTAGTGCTCCCGAACGCCACAAGAGGCTCACCTTGAGGTGTGGTTGCTCGATGCACACCAACGCCACAAAGGCCTCACCCCAAGATGCGGTACTCACACCACACACCGAACGCCACGAAGGCGCCTCACCTAAATCTCCGGTGACCCTCGCCACAAAGGCCTAGGTCACGGTTCCACTAAGGGATTTCCTTCGAGGCGGAAACCGGGCCTTACACAAAGATTGGGGCACACATCCACAACTTAATTGGAGGCTCCCAACAAACCGCCACAAAGGCCTAGAATCCGTCTAGGGTTCCAAGAACCCAAGAGTAACAACCTTCTTGTTTTCACCACCACGAATCACCGTGGAGAACTCAAACCGATGCACCAAATGCAATGGCAAGAACACCACAAAGATGCTCAAATCCTTCTCTCTCAAATTCCAACAAAGCTACAAAAGCTATTGGGGGAATAAGAGAGGAAGAACAAAGAGGAGAACACAAAATCCTCCAAGATCAAGATCTAGTGGGTTCCCCTCACAAAGAGAGGGATTTGATTGGTGAAGATGTAGATCTAGATCTCCTCTCTCTTTTCCCTCAAGAATATGCAAGAATCATGGGAGGAATCAAGAACTAGGGCAAGCTTTGAAGGACAACAATGGAGGGGAGAGAGAGAGTGAACCAACCAGCCCAAGGAGGAAGAAGGGGGTCTTATATACCCCCTCCCAACGAAATATGACCGTTTGGGGCCTCCCAGGCCGGAAAATCCGCCCCCGGGCCGGATTATCCGCCCCCCGAAATCGCCCCTGGCTCGGGCCGGATATTTGGCCGGATATTGTCCATGTTTTGTCCTTCGGGCCGGATTATCCGCCCCCCTGCTGAAACACCAAAACTAAAACGGGCATAACTTTAGCATCCGGACTCCGATTTTGATGATCTTGGGCTTGTTTTAAAGCTAGGAACAAGCTCTACAAGATCATGCAGGAAACCATCATAGTCCAACAAGGGAGGATAGAAACAAATGATGAAAGGTTTGACCTATCTAAAAAAGACATACCGGTAAAACCTCCAATCTTGAAAATGCAACAAGTTGCCCATGCAAAAACCATTCTCAATGAACTAGAGCTTGTCATGAGAATAAGCACAAGCTCTAAAACATCACATGGATAAGATCCAAATAAAACCAAGAAAGATGATGAACCAAACTCGAAAACGCAACAAGTGATCTATGCAAAATCCGTTTTCGATGAACTAGAGCTTGTCATGAGAATAAGCACAAGCTCTAAAACATCACATGGATAAGGTCCAAATAACAACCAAGAAAGATGATGCAAGGATGCAAAGGTTTGAGCTCTCTCCGAACGATACGATCGAGTTACTCACTCGAGAGCCCTCTTGATAGTACGGCAACTAAACTATAAACCGGTCTCCAACTACACTATGAGACCGGTGAGAAAGAAACCCTATCAAGAGCAAACCTTATACTTGCGCATTCCACTTGAGCTTGATGACGACGATCTTGACCTCAACAAGATGGAACGCCTTTCTTGCTTGTGTTTGCTTGACGAAGTCTTGTGGATTGCTCCCCCATAATCCACCATGGGAGAGCTTCTTCTTCGGCGCATCTTCACATAACCATGACCACCATGTGGATGGCTCATCTTGAACTTGCACTTCATTTCTTCATTCTTCATCATGTTGATGTCTTGAAGTAACTTGAGGGCTCACTTCATCTTCATCTTCAAGACATACTTGACACTTGATATCCTTCACCAAATTCTTCTTATTGCAACCTTGAAGCCAACATATGGTTCAAGAATTGCCTATGGACAACTCCTACAAATATAACTCAATGCAAACATTAGTCCATAGGGATTGTCATTAATTACCAAAACCACACATGGGGGCTCCATGCACTTTCAATCTCCCCCATTTTGGTAATTGATGACAATCTCTTTGAGAGGGTTTATATAAGGAATTTAAGTAACAAATAAGTTGAATATATAGAGCAAACTCCCCCATAATATATGCATGTGTGAATGATCTTGACTTTCATTGCATATAATGGCATTCAAAGCCTAGTGGAGTTTCCTCTAAATATTCAACTATGCAAAGCAACAAGATGCAATGCAATAAAGGCACATGCTTAAGCACAAAGCAAAGACATAACCAAATTCCCTTAAACCCTCCAAACTTCTCCCCCATTGGCACCAATTGCCGAAATGGGTGAAAAATTTAGAAGGCCAAAATAGTGAGAGTTCCTCCATAGCGTGTGCATTTCTCATAATTTGAGTGGAATCAAATGCACATATCCAATGACGAATATTCGGAAGGAATCACACTATAGATAGGATCAAAGATTGCAAAAAAGATAACAAAGTCAAGAAGCTTCAACAAATGAAGTAAGCAACCAAATGAACCACAAGGAAGATACCGAAAGAAAGATAGATATTATGATAAGATCAAGAAGATTACTCTAAATAATATGAGGAAGCTCCCCAAGGTTTGTGCACAAAACTAGACAAATTGCATTGGAGAATAAAGTGCACAAACATGGAATCATCACTCCCATAATATCATTCAAAACAAAAGATACCAAGTGAATCAAACTCTAATGATCACCACAAAATAGTGCCTTAAATAGAATGAGGAAGCTCCCCAAGGTACATGCATAAATTAAAATGTTGCATTTGAATACAATATGCATAACATGGAATCCTTACTCCCTCATTACCATTTAAAACACAAACATTTGCAATAGATCATAGAAAGAAAATTAAGCTTAACACTTGCAACAAACAAATGGTTGAGCAACAAGTAGGAGGCACCATAATAAAAGGCTCAACCAAGAGGATATGTGAAAGGCATGATAAAGCATATTATAAGACTATTGCAAGGATGAGCAAAAAGCATCATCATAGTCTTCAATGAATTATATTGCTTAGCATGACCAATCAACATGCAACAAATAAATAAGATATCAAATGGAGATGTATCATCTCTTATGTGTATAAGTTTCTCTAAGTGAGCAATATCACAAAGATATTTATCCACAAAGAAACATGCACACACAAAATGGATACTCAAGAAATATAGTATGATATCCCAAAATGAAGTCATGCAATATACCAATAAGAATTTTTGCTTAATAGCATGGCCAAAGGCTCAATTTTGTCTTATTGTACATTCATGAACTTCAACCACAAACATCTAAAATACATCACAAATATCAACAAGGGATAGAAGATAGTTGAGATGCATTTAGAAAGGCAACAAGTATCACAAGCGAGGATACCAAAAGAAATAACTAAATTTGCACTTTCATCTATATTACACACGTGAGAGCCTTGAGGAATTGATATGCAATAAAATTGCTAGATGGGCATAGATGGGATGGGTGAATCATGAGCATGATTTTATATACTTCCCAACATATGTACTCATCTCAAATTACTCACATTCGCAATAAAGAGGTTTCGTTAAGACTTTAGCAAGAAGCACAATATTTGCAAATAAAGAGATTCATGCCAAGATGCAACCATAAGGTTGGATACAAGAAAAGTATGCATGAGAAGATACTTGTTACCGAGATAGCATTGGTGTGGATGTAGTAGATATGTGTTCGTTGACCATCCTAGCTTGCCTCAAGTTACCATTGAGTCACCACTTCTCCCCAAGAGTGAGACAAGCATCCAATGCATATCCATTGTACCTAACACAAAGGTAAGTACAAAAAGGTCCCCAAACTAATTGGGTCCGAAGTAGTTAGACACACTACAACATATAGGACAAACTCCACAATACTATGTGCATATAGATATGAAATTGAATTTCATGCACATCTTAGCCAAATTAGGATTTGATGGAGTTTACCCTATATATTGGATCAAAGAAAGTAACACATGCCATAAGATATACATATATTAAATATGCATGCACAATACTTTCAAGAACCAAAGGAAGATACAATTTGGACAAAACACTAAATAAATCAAGAGACAATGGTTGCCCAAATTATATCAAAGAATCAAATCAACACAAGATTGACTCCAAAGAATTATCTCATTATAAGAAGCTAATTAAACCTAAACACAAAGGAATGAGATAACCAACTCCCAAGAGAGCAAGGTTCCAACAAATAAACCAAACCCTCGAAACTTTTTATGATGGCACAAAGTACCAAAAAGAAAAATTTATGTCTCCCAAAACCAAATTTTTGATAAAGATCAAGAGATGTTAAGCATTCTAATAATATAGAAGAGCTCCCCCAAGTTTGGTGCATTATCTAGGAATTTTTATATGAATACAAAATGCACAAAACTAGGATCATCACGCTACCTATATCTTCTAACAATGCTAAGAAAGTTTGAATAGACAACTTAGATCCATAAGATGCAAGGAAGACACATGGGAGTCAAAGCACAACAAATTCATGGCAATGAATAAGGCAATATAAATACAAGAGCCAATGTAGATATGATCAATAAATATCTACCTCATAATTGACTACCAATTGTCCTAGGACAAGAGGTATTAGGAAATATTTCCCGGTGGTAGTTTGTAAGTATACATAAGATCATATTTACAACGAACAAAGCATATGGTAAAAGATAAGAGTTAACCATCATGCAAAGATAGTTTCTTGATAGCTTCATTTAGTCATACCAACATGCAAGGCAATTAATAGTATTCATACCAACATGCAAAGCAATTAATAGTATTCATACCAACATGCAAAGCAATTAATAGTATGACTTGAAGCACATGGTTTTCCAAAAATGTATTGAGGGACACGTTGTGAAAAACCATGCCAAGAAAAACTTTCACAAATAAGATCCACAAAGATATTAGCAATGAAGCCATTTAAGCAAATTGGAACTTGTTTGAGAAAACATGTCACATATGAGAGACAATTTACAATATCAATTCTATGTGACACAACCTCAAATGTTCACATTTCCTAGGCTTGTAATATGCACAAAGCTTATTACTCCCCCATAATGTGATAAGGAATTTATTTTCACAAGAGGCAAATAAGATCCAACTAGAGATATTAATGGACATTAGAATTTGAATTTCTCATGAAGATGACATACCACATAGAGACTAGATAATCTTGCAATATCAATTCTAAGTGATATTCCTCATGTACACACATTGTTAGGATTGTGAAATTCCTAAAGGCATATCACTCCCCCAAAATGTTATAGTCCATTAATCTCTCATAAGAGCCATATAAGATACAACAAGATGCAAAGAGGCTCCAACACAAGCACAAATACATGGTGTGCAACCTAACATACATAGACTTGATTTCTCAAGAAAAACAAGTAGGATGCACAACATATACAAACACATGTTAGGAACAAAACTAACACATGCAAAGGGGCGAGTAACTTTCAATATAAATGAGTTGAGCACATGTTACCGCAAGGAGGAACATTGGGTGTATGATAGAAGTAAGATAACCAAAAGACTTGGCTTGAGATAATATAAATGATGAAGATCCCTTAATTCTTCATGATGTAGCCAAGTCTCCAATGCCCTCCAACAAGCACCTATTGATCAAGTTTTGGATTGTTGGTCCCCAACTAAGTTGGGTCCTAAGAGGTTAGTCACAATAGGCTTGGCAACCCAAATGGTTCTTTTCTTGACACCACTTTGAGCACCAACAAATTTGGCAAACACATTGCCACCCTCATCCTTACGAAGAGAATAAACATCATCAACGGTGATAGAGTTGGATGAGGTACCAATAGTGCAAAAGGAGGAGATGTGGCCCTTCTCACGGCATATGTAGCAAGTTCTTTTCTTCTCCTTCTTCTCACTAGATTTCTCCACAATGGGAGCATTGGCTTGATTCTTCTTGGGAAGTGACATTTCTTCAACTTGAGGTTGAATATGAGTTTGAGCTTGAGGCCGCTTCCCTTTTTGCTTCTTCTTCAAAGGGCAAGATCTAACATGGTGCCCTTCAATTTTGCACTTGAAGCAAACAATCTTGGCCGGGTCTTTGACTTGTACTTGGCCCTTGTTGTTGTTGTTGTTGTTGTTGGACTTTTTCTTGTTGTTGGATTTGAATCCAAGTCCACTCTTGTCATTGGGGGATTGTTGCACACTTAACATCGTGTCAAGTTTGCATTTCCCTTCATGACTCTTTACCAAGTCATTCTTCAAAGAAGTGACTTGGGCCTTGAGCTCTTTGATTTCCTCTACATGGTTAGTAACAACACAAGTACTAGAGGAAGTAGAATCTTCATTGTTAGAGCAACAAGGCAAGGAAGATAATTCATCACAAGATTTAGCAATATTATGAGTGGATGAATTACTAGGACTAGCACATGGTAATATAGCATTTTGAGTAGTAGTGCTAGTATCCACATGAGGCTCACAAGGTGTTTCCTTTGATATGATAGCCTCATGAGCTAACTTTAGCCTATCATGAGAGGCTAGAAGATCCTCATGGGAGCTAGAAAGCTTTCCATGATTTTCTTCCAATTTCCCATAATTGCTAGTTAGCAAATCAAGTTGAGCCCTTAGCTCAACATTCTCCTTCAAGGTAGATGCTTCACAAGAAGTAGAGTTAGTAGCACAAACATCATTATCAATAGCAATAGGAGAAGGCAAGTTGGCATGCACTTTTAGATAAGAAGCTTTAAGTTGCTCATGCGACTCGGTGAGTTTGGTGAGCGCACTCTCAATGACCCTTGAGCCCTTTTTGAGTTGCTCAAAATCCTCAAGGAGTTTAGCATTAACAAACACAAGCTTATCATTTTTTAGCTTTAGTTCATTTGCCATCTCAAGAGCTCTATCATGGTTTTCCTTTTCTCTAGACAATTCTAGAGCAAAGGTCTCCTCAAGAGCTTCCTTGATGGTTTGTTCTTCTTCAAGTTCATTCTTTAATGATGCGACATCATCGGCATACTCTCGTTCAAGAGCACCCTTTTTATCAATGGTGTTCTCATGCATCCAAATAAGTTTTTGGCTCTCAATGGCGGTAGTCAAGATTTCAAAGAAGTGAGTGCTAGCAATTTTATCTTTGCAAATAACCTTGAATACGCTCTTACCCTTATCGCGTAGAGAGACAACCCAATCCTCTTCTTCATATTCATCCTCATCCTTATCACCACGAGACATATTAGGATCCATGGTAGGAGGTACCGTGGAACCCTTGGCCATAAGGCATATATGAGGACCGTGAGATAAAGAGGAGGAGTTACTTGAGGCTCCTTTCAAGATCTTGTCTTGACCAATAGAATCTTTGGTTTCCTCTACATTGTTAGACACACAACAACTAGAGGAAATAGAAGCATTTTTATCATGGCCACAAGACAATGCAAGCATATCATCATTAGATTTATTCAAGCAACTTACACATGATATGCAAAGACTATCAACACAAGCATGTAAAACATTTCTAGTGCTAGATGTGTTTGAGTCCGTAGATGAAGCATTACAATGAGATAGAGATGAAGAATCATCAATAGTAAGCTCAATATCAACATTGCAATTTTCACCACCACTCACCATATCATTACCTTGTGTCTTACCACACTTGGGTGAAGTGGAAGAAGATGAGACCTCATCACGGCCGGAAGTGGAAGCAATACAATCATCCTTAATAATATTGGACACATCATATTTATCTTGAATCTTTGTCCATAACTCATGAGCGCTCCAAAAAGGCAAGTATGGAAAGAGACCTACATCTCTCAAAGCATTCATAAGAACATAAGAAGCTTGAGAATTGAGATATAAATTTTTCTCATCCTCTAACGATAGATTTTGTGAATCCATAGGAGGAGAAAAACCTATATCTACAATTTTCTCCATATGAGGGTCAATGTCCCGAAAATGACTAAGCATGCAAATTTTCCAAACATCATAATTTGTGCCATCTAATATAAGAGTGTTATCGTGCACTAATCCTCTAGCCGACATCTTTACTCTCAAGGCGGTGAAGCCTAAGAATGAGAGACCTTGCTCTGATACCAATTGAAAGGACACGGATGTCGCCTAGAGGGGGGTGAATAGGCGATTTAAAACTTTTACGAGATGGGCTTAACAAATGCGGAATAAAACTAGTGTTTACTTTGTCAAGCCCAAAGCCTATATACTATGGTTCACCTATGTGCACCAACAACTTATTCTAAGCAAAGGTTCACCTATGTGCACCAACAACTTAAGCTAAGCAATACAAGCAAGTATGTGATAGCAAGATATATATAACTTCAAGCACGATGGCTATCACAAGGTAAAGTGCATAAGTAAAGAGCTCGGGTATAGAGATAACCGAGGCACGCGGGAGACGATGATTTATCCCGGAGTTCACACTCTTGCGAGTGCTAATCTCCGGTGGAGAGGTGCGGTTGCTTAGTGCTCCCGAACGCCACAAGAGGCTCACCTTGAGGTGTGGTTGCTCGATGCACACCAACGCCACAAAGGCCTCACCCCAAGATGCGGTACTCACACCACACACCGAACGCCACGAAGGCGCCTCACCTAAATCTCCGGTGACCCTCGCCACAAAGGCCTAGGTCACGGTTCCACTAAGGGATTTCCTTCGAGGCGGAAACCGGGCCTTACACAAAGATTGGGGCACACATCCACAACTTAATTGGAGGCTCCCAACAAACCGCCACAAAGGCCTAGAATCCGTCTAGGGTTCCAAGAACCCAAGAGTAACAACCTTCTTGTTTTCACCACCACGAATCACCGTGGAGAACTCAAACCGATGCACCAAATGCAATGGCAAGAACACCACAAAGATGCTCAAATCCTTCTCTCTCAAATTCCAACAAAGCTACAAAAGCTATTGGGGGAATAAGAGAGGAAGAACAAAGAGGAGAACACAAAATCCTCCAAGATCAAGATCTAGTGGGTTCCCCTCACAAAGAGAGGGATTTGATTGGTGAAGATGTAGATCTAGATCTCCTCTCTCTTTTCCCTCAAGAATATGCAAGAATCATGGGAGGAATCAAGAACTAGGGCAAGCTTTGAAGGACAACAATGGAGGGGAGAGAGAGAGAGTGAACCAACCAGCCCAAGGAGGAAGAAGGGGGTCTTATATACCCCCTCCCAACGAAATATGACCGTTTGGGGCCTCCCAGGCCGGAAAATCCGCCCCCGGGCCGGATTATCCGCCCCCCGAAATCGCCCCTGGCTCGGGCCGGATATTTGGCCGGATATTGTCCATGTTTTGTCCTTCGGGCCGGATTATCCGCCCCCCAGAAAACTGCAGAAACACCAAAACTAAAACGGGCATAACTTTAGCATCCGGACTCCGATTTTGATGATCTTGGGCTTGTTTTAAAGCTAGGAACAAGCTCTACAAGATCATGCAGGAAACCATCATAGTCCAACAAGGGAGGATAGAAACAAATGATGAAAGGTTTGACCTATCTAAAAAAGACATACCGGTAAAACCTCCAATCTTGAAAATGCAACAAGTTGCCCATGCAAAAACCATTCTCAATGAACTAGAGCTTGTCATGAGAATAAGCACAAGCTCTAAAACATCACATGGATAAGATCCAAATAAAACCAAGAAAGATGATGAACCAAACTCGAAAACGCAACAAGTGATCTATGCGAAATCCGTTTTCGATGAACTAGAGCTTGTCATGAGAATAAGCACAAGCTCTAAAACATCACATGGATAAGGTCCAAATAACAACCAAGAAAGATGATGCAAGGATGCAAAGGTTTGAGCTCTCTCCGAACGATACGATCGAGTTACTCACTCGAGAGCCCTCTTGATAGTACGGCAACTAAACTATAAACCGGTCTCCAACTACACTATGAGACCGGTGAGAAAGAAACCCTATCAAGAGCAAACCTTATACTTGCGCATTCCACTTGAGCTTGATGACGACGATCTTGACCTCAACAAGATGGAACGCCTTTCTTGCTTGTGTTTGCTTGACGAAGTCTTGTGGATTGCTCCCCCATAATCCACCATGGGAGAGCTTCTTCTTGGCAAGACTCAAGCAAAGGACCTCTTCGAGATGGCTCATCTTGAACTTGCACTTCATTTCTTCATTCTTCATCATGTTGATGTCTTGAAGTAACTTGAGGGCTCACTTCATCTTCATCTTCAAGACATACTTGACACTTGATATCCTTCACCAAATTCTTCTTATTGCAACCTTGAAGCCAACATATGGTTCAAGAATTGCCTATGGACAACTCCTACAAATATAACTCAATGCAAACATTAGTCCATAGGGATTGTCATTAATTACCAAAACCACACATGGGGGCTCCATGCACTTTCACAAGCAAGCTCTCGCACACGTTCTTTGTAATATGCATGACATCAAGGCAGTGAGGTGTATCGAGAATTTTCCAGTACGGCAAGTCCCAAAACACGGACCTCCTTTTCCATACACCAATGAGCGGCGTCGCCGTTGCCTTTTTCTTCTTCTTCTCTCCAGGCTTTTGACGTATCTTTCCCGGCGGAGGGCACTCCTTCCAACCTTTCAGTAATGTATCGATCTCTTCGCCGCTCTTCTTCCGTGGAGGTCCTCGGGGTTCATTTGTACCATCGAACAGATCTCCACGCTTTCTCCACGGGTCAGTCTTCTGTAGCCACCTTCGATGCCCCATGTAAACTGTTTTCGAAGAGCCGGGATCCTTACCAAGCTGCAAAAACATCGTCTCTTCCATGCACCTGACACATGCCTTGTGTCCATGGCACACCTGGCACGAAATGTAACCGTATCCGAGGTAGTCCTGCACCGTCGTGATCAACGCGGCTCTCAAAGGGAAATATTCTTCCGCGACGGCGTCCCATGTATCTACCCCTTCCTCCGCCCACAACGTTTCAAGCTCCTCCTTTAATAGTTCGAGATACATGTTGATATCGTTTCCTGGCTGTGTCGGCCCTTGAATTAGCATACTCATCTGTATGTACTTCCTCTTCATGCACAGCCAGGGCGGGAGGTTGTAGATCCATACAAACACGGGCCATGTGCTATGTGTGCTGCTCTGGTTTCCGAACGGATTGAATCCGTCCGTGCTCGCACCCAACCTGATGTTTCTGGGTTCTGCCCCAAAACTTCCGAATTCATTGTCTAATGCTTTCCACTGGCTTGCATCCGAAGGGTGTGTCAGCACTGGGTGCTCAATCCGATCTTCATCATTCAACACTGCCTCCTTTCTTTCAGCGTGCCAGCGCATGAGCTTTGCTTCCTTGCGGTCCGCGTAGAACCGTTGCAGCCGGGGGGCGAGCGGGAAGTACCACACAACTTTCCGAGGAGCTTTCTTCTTCCCTTTCTTGTACCGTTCAGCGTCACACACAGGACATTTGGTCTTGTCCACGTGCTCCTTGCGATACATGATACAGTCGTTGATGCAGGCGTGATACTTTTCGTGGGGTAAGTCGAGAGGGCACGTGATTCTCTTGGCCTCGGCTAGACTACCAGGACACGTGTTCCCGGCAGGAAGGAGATCTTTCACGTATTCCAGGATGTCGTCGACGCTTGTGTCCGTCCATCCGTGTTTCGCCTTCATCTGCAGCACATCGAGAGCTACTCTCAAGCGAGACTCCCCCAACCCGCGACCTGAGTCGTACAACGGAGTATTCGAGTCTATCTCCAGTTGCTCAAGCTTTGATTTCCGCTTGGCGCCCTTCGTCTTTTCGAGAAGCAGATCTTGAAGATGAGGGTCCCGCACGACTGAAGCTAGCGGCACCTCTTCGTCGTCGTCAAGGTTATTGTCATCGTCAAGGTTATTATCGTCGTCAAGGTTATCGTCTTCTGCGACAAACTCTTCATCGTCATCAATGTCATGATGCCCTCCTTCTTGCCGGCCATTATTACCACCTGCTGCCGTCGCCCCATTGACCTCCGCGCCATCATCGCTCATCCATTGAGTGTGTCCATGCATGAAACCATTAGTGAGCAGGTGCCCCTGCAATTTTCCTGAATACGGGTCAAACCATTTCCCTCGTTTGCATCTCCGGCACGGACACAATACCTCCGTGCGTTTATTTTCATACATGTCGATGATCGCGTGTTTCAGATATCTCATCACGATGCTTTCACTCATCTCGATAACCATTCTCGCCTGCATGGTAAGATTACATAATTGATTAGAACCATGCATCCGTCGGTAGTTTTCACGGAAAATTTCGGCATGACCTTCCTACACGGTAGGACATAGGAGCGCCAGAAATGTGCCGAAACGGAAACTTGAAGAATCAACATTTCGGCGCAACGTTGGCAACTCATTTTCAACGCCAACACACACACAAGCACAAGCACAACATATATATATGCCACACACGAGAGCTAGCTTTGCTTCAAATGTCCAACATACGTCGATTTCATTCCTTAATTTGTTCATTAATCACCTATTTGTTTGATATATTCGTCGATGAGATCGAGACGAAGCGCCGCGACAATGGCGTATGGAAGCCGACTTTCTAGATCTAGATCTAGATTGAGCGGTCAATGCGGGATATTAGATCTAGATCTACATAGGGGGATGTGGGAGATGCATGTAGGAAGGGAAGATTTGCTCAAAAAATATGATTTTGTTTGGTCAAATTGGTGAAATTGGGGATAGAAATGGGCAAAAATGAGCTGGGTTGGGAGAAGGCTCGGGTTTGTGTGGAGGAGTGGAGTGGTAGTAGAGTGGGGGAGTGGTTGTTGAGCAGAAATAACTGCCCACTGCCGGCGCACCAGGCATGGTGCGCCGCATAGCCGGCGGCTATTCGGCCGGCCCAAGAGTCATTGCCGGCGCACCAGCCCATGGCGCGCCGACAGCTTCGCCGGCCGGGCTGGTGCGCCGGCAATGACTCTTGGGCCTGGCCCGAATCGACCGCGGCCATGCCAAGTTTTTTCCCCGGCGCGTCAGTGCGGCAGTAGGCTTTCATCGCCGGCGCGGCAAAGGTGCGCCGGCAACCATTCCCACCGGCGCATGTCAGAGGTGGTGCGCCGGCACCACTTGCCTCCACCTATAGCCATTTTCCTAGTAGTGAGAGCCGTGCGCTCCCAGGTCAGCAAGGAAGCCACTCTTATTGGTTGCAGGGCCGATCATGTCATCATAAATCGATCTCTTGGCTGGGCTGACAGATTCAACTGATCCGTCTGCACCATCGACTCCTCGATCGACATCTTCGATGTCGGTCGGATCCGACAACCCCGCGCCATCAGAGATGAGCTTGTACTACTGTTTGAACTGCGACACAAGGCACGGGTTGGGATCGAGTGACACACCGTTCATCTGCAGTATTCATCGGAAGACAACGCAGCATCGTCAAGGAAGGCACTGGAAAACAGCGTGCCACCAAGTTTACGCTGCCAATAACACAAAAGCGAGCGGGGAAGGAGAGCACATGCGCTCCGCCAGACGATGAAGCTTCGAAAACAGTGCCAGTAACCGCGTAGCGACTACACCATCGCGGAGGAAGAATGGGCAGCTGCCGGGCAGCCATGCTCAACAATACACTCCCCGTTGGAGCTTCGGTTGGAACCCTCAACGCCTTTCACGAAATATTGGATAAGAATCGGAGCGTGTCACTCGAGCAAACCACCGAGAAACGCTGCGTGCGGCAGCGATCTAGCGAACAACAAGGGGTTCGCGACGCCTCTCGAAGCAGTCAAGGTGCGGGAAACACCGATCGAGATTATCCAGGCTTTCGGAAGATGATGCTAGGGAAATAACATCAAACTTATCCAGGTCGTTCATGACCACGGATACCGCAGGAATGCTCAGGCCAAAAACCGTCGAGGCAACAACTGCCAACCTCGCGGCGTACCTCGTTAACCAACAACCTGAAGGTTCCATGGTTCAAGCCATCGGGGCTACGGAAAAGCCTTGCAATCTGGGAGATAAACTGGTTCCGCGAAAAGCCGCCGGCCGGGAGGTTCAAAACACCGTGCAAGGGACTCGAGACGAGATTACGAGAGCAGAATCGATAAAGCCGACGGGCGAGCCGCGAGGGAATACGATAATGACACCTCGAGAGAGGAGTATGATGGCGAGGCTGAGGGCCGACGCTTGAGTTACAAGATTCGAGACGATGCCACCCAAGAAGTTTAAACCTACCCCTACCGCGCCGCCAAGTATGATGGACAGCAGGAGCCAAGATCATGGATAGATGATTACCTGCAGACTGTGATCCTACACAAAGGAAACCAGATTGCAGCAATGCTGTGTTTGCAGCTTTACCTGAAAGATTCGGCACGAGCCTGGCTGAGGGGCCTGCCGAAGGGATCTATCAAGTCATGGGACGACCTAGTGGATGCTTTTGTCGCTAACTTCCAAGCAACATACAAGAGACCTGTTGGGATCGAAGAGTTGCGGCATTGCCAGCAGAAGCCGAGAGAGTCAATGCGCGCATACATCGGGAGATTCACTAAACTCCTGAACGCTGCCGAAGATGTTTCCGTCGACAGAGCAATCGATGCTTTCAGTGATGGCATCCGACGTGAAACTTACATAGAAGAACTCGGACGCAAGAAGCCAAAGACTATAACCAAGTTAATGGAGATCACCACAGCTGGGATGATGGCGAGGACAACATACGAAGACCACGACAGCGGCGACGGAAGACGATGATCAGCCAAAGAATGATTCGGGTGGCCGCAGAGATCGTCGCAAGAAGAGAAAAGACCGCAGTTACGATGACAATAACTTGGTAGCTGCTAGATACTCCGATCGACAAGATGATCGGTATGATGATAGGCGAGATGATCGGCAGGACGGCAATCGGAGCAACTCTAGGAACCGTAGCAACTACAAGCCACGACCTCAGAGGACACCCGAATTACCCTTAAATGCACCATGCTATTTACACGCATACATCGACTCTAAAGACAATAAGAAGAAGTCAAGCCATTTGCTCAGAGATTGTCGACAGTTCATTGAGATGCAGAAGCTCATTCAGCAGCAGCAGCCGCCACCACCACCACCTCCACCTCAGCACCAGGTTCAGCAAGTTCAGCCTCACAATCCTAGCAAGTCCTTTCCACCACCTCGTAGGCAGATGAGCATGATTCACACTGGTGTTTCGAGAAGGGAGATGAAGAAGCTCACCCAAGAAATCAACCTGGCAGAAAGCATCATGGCCAACATCCTCGAGTATATCGACTGGCGACTGGTCATCTCAGAGTATCACGTTCAGCAGGGCGGATCACCCGATGACAATCCCAAAGCCGAGACATGCTGCGCTAGTGGTTGAAGCGCAAATTGGAGGATTTAAGATGAGCAAAGTTTTTATGGACGGTGGAAGCGGGTTAAACCTGATATTCCTCGACACGATCAAAACCATGGGAATCACGATGAGGATGCTAGAAGAGACAGACACCTGTTTTCATGGGATCCTCCCCACCTCACCGGCGTACTCTATTGGCAAAGCTTTCCTGAACGTTGTCTTTGGTAAACCCGATAACTTCAGGAAGGAAAAGATCGAGTTCGAAGTAGTGAATTGGGAATCACAGTACCATGCTATACTCGGAAGATCAGCTTATGCCAAGTTCATGGCTGTGCCACATTATGCATACCTCAAGCTGAAAATGCCTGGGAACAATGGGACAAACATCACAGTCTATGGAAGTTTTTCACGCTCAGACAATTGTGATCGCGAGTTTCAGAGGATTGCTGCAAAGTTCGGGCTCGGGTAGGAAGTTGATACGTCCAAAACGTATCTACTTTCCCGAACACTTTTGCTATTGTTTTGCCTCTAATTTGTGTATTTTGGATACAACTAACACGGACTAACGCTGTTTTCAGCAGAACTGCTCTGGTGTCTCGTTTTGTGCAGAAATCCAACTTTCGGGAAAATTCCTCGAAATTTCTTCAGATGGCCCTATTTTACCAAAATATTGACGGAGCCAAGGGCGAAGGAGGTGGAGGCCCACACACTTAAGGCGGCCAGGGGGCCGCGGCCCCGGTGTGGCCCCTCGGCCGGCCTCCGACGCCCCTTCGGACTACTTATCGGGTTCGACCTAAAACGCACGGAGAAAAGTCGACATCGCCAAACCCTCCGGCCGCCACATCGCTCCGTCGCGGGAGCCAGAAGTCTCCGTTCTGGCACTGCCGGACGGGGAATTGGAGGAGATCTTCACCGCCATCACCGCCAACGCCTCTCCATCAACCAGCAATGTTTCCCCCATCCATGTGTGAGTAATTCCCCCGCTGTAGGCTGAAGGGGATGGTAGGGATTGGATGAGATTGGTCATGTAATAGTCATAAGATTGTTAGGGCATAGTGCCTAGTATCCGTAGATGTCACTTTTATGATATTGTTGCAACTTGTTATGCTTAATGCTTGTCACTAGGGCCCGAGTGCCATGATCTCAGATCTGAACATGTTATTTATTCATGAAGATATTCGTTGTTTATGATCTTACCTGCAAGTTGTATACACATGTCGCTGTCCGGAACCAATGGCCCCGAAGTGACAAGAATCGGGACAACCGGAGGGGGTAGTGATGTGAGGATCACATGTGTTCACGGAGTGTTAATGCTTTGCTCCGTACTCTATTAAAAGGAGTACCTTAATATCCAGTAGTTTCCCTAGAGGCCCGGCTGCCACCGGCTGGTAGGACAGAAGATGTTGTGCAAGTTTCTCATTGCGAGCACGTACGACTAAATATGGAACACATGCCTATTGATTGATTAGTACTTGGATACCGTTTTATTATTATCTGCAAATGCCCATGCTTTGTTGTTGAGAGTTCTCTCATCCATGCAACGCCCGTTAAATCCGTCCCCGTGCCTACATATTTTAATCTTGCTGTTTCATAATCACTACTGCTGTCTTTATTTCAGTCTGTTATTTCGCTATTTCCACCCATAGAACTGTTGCGATAAACTCTTGAGCAAGTCTGTTTCAGTGCAGCTGAATTGACAACTCCGTTGTTACAAAGTATTCTTTGTCTCCCCTTGTGTCGAATCAATAAATTGGGTAATACTTCCCTCGAAGACTGTTGCGATCCCCTATACTTGTGGGTCATCAAGACTATTTTCGCCGTTGCCGGGGAGCATAGCTTTATTTGGAAGTTCACTTGGATTGATATTGTTCGCTGCAAATTCTCCATTATGGGTAAACCTCGCGATACTAAGATCGCCATATTACCATCCACTACAAGAAAAGGTACAACTCTGAGTACCTCTGCTGCTCTTGATTCACCATCTGTGATTGATAAACTTGTTTCACCGCCGCATGCTTCACATGCTGGTACTTCTGCTGAATCTGAAAATTCTCATAATATTGATAATGTTTCTGCTGTGCTTGATGATAGTGGTTCATTGGGATCTTTTCTAGATGCTACAATTGCTAAGTCTAGACAAATTGAAAATACTGAAACTCCTAATGCTGCTACACCTGTTAATTCACCTGAGTCTGTTGATTATTCTAGTGATGATCTTGATGAAGATTATGTAGAGCTTGATGATGATTTTATTGAAAAATGCAATGCTACTACTGATGCAAGAAAAATTAAAAAGTTGCTTGCAGAACATGCTGTTAGATATAAACCATCTCCTGATCCTAAATTTGCCACATCTCCTATAAATATTAGGGATAAAGATTATGATTTTTCTCTTGATCTATCTCATATAGCTATTGTTGAGAAAACACCCTTTTGTGGTACTGAAAAAGAAAGTGTTGTTGAACACATGACTGAGTTATCTACTCTTAGTGGCTTGTTTTCTGATGATATTAAGATGCGTACTTATTTTGTCGCTAAAATTTTCCCTTTCTCATTAAAGGATGATGCTAAAACTTGGTATAATAATTTGCCTCCTGGTTCTATTAAAAGTCCAAAAGAATTGCTTGATGTTTTCTTCCGTAAATACTTTCCTGCTAGTGCTCAACATGCTGCTTTGCAGAGAATTTATAATTTTGACCAGGAAGATGGAGAGAAATTGCCTGAGGCTTGGGCTAGATTTTGTTCTCTTATTAGAGCTCAGCCTGACCATGATTTAGAAAAGCATGATTTACTTGATATATTTTATAGTGGACTAACTATTGAGTCTAGGGCATACCTGGATAGTTGTGCTGGTTGTGTTTTCAGGAAAAGAACTCCAGACGACGCTGAAGAATTATTGGCTAAAATAGGCCGGAATCATGATGATTGGTCTACAATTGAACCAACCCCGACACCGATAGTGAAGAAGAGGGGTATGATTAAATTAAATGATGAAGATATGAGGGAAGCCAAGAAGTCTCTTAAGGAGAAAGGTATTAAACCTGAAGATGTGAAGAATTTACCTCCTATAGAAGATATATGTGAGACAATTCCCCCTTCATCTACGATTGAGGTACACTCGCTTCAACACTTTACTAGGGAAGATATTCCGTATTCAAAATCTCCTGCTCAATGCTTAGATGAATTTGATAATTATATTGTTAAGCAAGAAAACTTTAATGTGCGAGTAGAGAATCATTTAATGGAAAATTCCCGAGCTATTAGTGAATTGCATGGTATTGTGGAGAGAACCTCCAATGATGTTAAGATACTTGTTAAACATTTTCAAATGGTTCAAACTCAAATTGATCAACTTACTAAAGTGCAAAATGACTTGTTGGGAAATAATTCTAAAGAAAAACATGCTTGTGAAGTAACAACTAGAGGTGGTGCTTCTACCCAGGATCCTCTATATCCTGAAGGGCATCCCAAAAGAATTGAACAAGATTCTCAACTAATTAAAACTAGTGCTCCATCTAAGAAAAAGAAAAAGAAACATAAGAATGTTGTAGAATCCTCTGAACCTGTTAATGATCCTAATAGTATTTCTATTTCTGATGCTGAAACTGAAAGTGGTAATGAACATGAGGAAGATAATGATAAGAATGATACTCCTGATAAAGAAGAAATTGAAAAAGAACCTGAAAAGCATGCTAAAAATAAAAAGTACACTAAAGAAGACTTTATTACTGAGAAGCATGGTAATGAAAGAGAACCTTGGGTTCAAAAGCAAATGCCTTTTCCTGCTAAGAAACTAAAATCAAAGGAGGAGGAACATTATAATAAATTTTGTGATTGGATGAAACCTTTATTTCTGCAAATCCCTTTGACTGATGCTATTAAATTGCCTCCTTATTCAAAGTATATGAAAGATATTGTTACTAACAAAAGGAAAGTCCCCAATGAGGAAATTTCTACTATGCTCGCTAGTTACTCCTTCAATGGTAAGATTCCAAAGAAGTTGGGCGACCCAGGTATACCGACTATTCCTTGTTCCATCAAGAATAATTATGTTAGAACTGCTCTATGTGATTTGGGAGCAGGTGTGAGTGTGATGCCTTTTTCTCTTTATAAGAGACTTGATTTAGATAAATTGATACCTACTGATATATCTTTGCAAATGGCTGATAAATCTACTGCTATTCCTGTTGGTTTATGTGAAAATGTTCCTGTTCAAGTTACTCAGCATTGCTTGATATTAACTGATTTTGTTGTGTTGGAAATGCCTGAAGATGATAATATGTCCATTATTCTTGGAAGACCCTTTCTTAATACTGCAGGGGCTGTTATTGATTGCAATAAAGGCATGGTTACTTTCAATGTTGATGATAAGGAACACACTGTCTATTTTCCCAAGAGGATTGATAAAGTATGTGGAGTCAATACAATTTTTAATGTGAAAACTATCAAAGTGGGATCCATTGATTGTCCTATATATGAGCCTAAAGAAGAATACCAAACTCTTGTGATTGGATCCATATCAATTCAATATAAGGTAACATGATTGATTTGAGGTTTATTTCTTCTTATGTCATATAAAATTTATTTGGTAGCAAGACTTGATCAACCTTGTTAACAAGTATATTTTATTGCATAAAAGAGCTAAACAACACTTCTTTCTTTCTTTCTCCCTTCACTTATTTTACTTGCTGTAGCACTTTTTGTTTTGCAATATGCTTTAGTCATTTAAGATTTTAGAAATCATTTTCCTGCGCAGTAATCATTAATTTAATACCCAGAAATGTGCATTTTTCGAAGTTCTCTAAAAATTACAAAAATTATACCGTTGGTCCTATTTTTCGACGAGGCACCTGGGAGCACCAGAGGATGACCTGTGGGGCACCAGGGGGTGCCACACCATAGGGCGGCGCGGCCAGCAAGGGGGCCGCGCCACCATGTGGTGTGGGCCACCCCTTGCCCCACTACACCATCTCTTCCTCCCAGCACCTTCTCTCTCCCGAAAAAACTCGTACCAAGTTTCTCTCACTCGTGTTTCTGCTCAAGAACTCGCGATTTTTCGATCTCCTTGCTCAGCCCAGATTTCTGTCTGAAATTTGGCACATTTACTCCTTGGTATGTGACTCCTTTGATTGTCCAATTAGAATTTCATTTGGTTGAGTATATCTTGAATATTTTGCTGCTGTAGATAACATGTTTAGTGAGCTTGCATGCTTGTTCTAAGTGGAAGAAACTAGTTTTGATGCATGTTTAGTACTCTAGCAAGTTCCTATAGTAGTTCCCTTCAATTACATACCTTGAAATCAAATTTTATAATGATTGTTGAAAATTTCAGAAGGGGAAGATGAAGAAATTCAAGTTTGGAGAGTTGTTCAAGAAAGCAACAACCAGCACCGGTAGGCCCTCAAGGGCGTCCACTCAAATTAGGCGATCCTACAATGAGGATGTCATCGCGCCTAGCTTCGCGCCCGAGGAGGACCAAGGGGCCCCTAATGCTTCATCCTTCCCTTGTTATGAGTTTCTAACCAATGCAGGGTTATTGGATGACTTCTTCACCCTCGTCAACAGGGCAGGCCTAGCCACCTACGTGGGAGACGAGAGGGGACAATATTACAGGCTCACCAAGATTTTCGTTGAGAGCTTCAAGTTCCACAACACGGAATATGAGCCGACAGTCGCATTCAAGATTTATGATATTCCTGTTACCATGAAATTGGAGGAATTTTGTTTTGCATTGGGTATTGCCCCTGTAGGTACAGCAAGAAGGATTGATGACAACCCCCGGGACTTGTTGGAGCTATACCGAGGGATCACCGGGGATGATTGCCGCACCATCCAGCGAGGGAAGATAAGAAACATTCAACTCCCCGCTATTAAGTATTTCGCATATTACGTTGGTACTAGCATTTTGGGTAGAGAAAATACTAGTAACATTTCTAGCTACCATCTTGCTTTCTTGAATGTTGCACTTACTGGAGAGACACCTTATCATCTTGGTTCTCTTATTGCTCGCCGCCTGTCTAGCAGGGGGCCTATTTTTGGAGGAACTATTGCATCACGCATTCTAACACATCTAGATATTCCTCTTGATTCTAATGATGTACCATTAACCCCTAGGAAGCTAGATATTGCTGCTATGAAGAGCCATCATTTTGTTACTACTAACTCCACCATAGATAATATTGTCTATAAAATGTTGTTTGCTGACGGGAACGAGAAAGAAATCCCTCTTCCCCAGCAGGGTTTGTTTAATATTGACAGGCAATCATGGTCGCTAACAAAGGAGGTGGTGGAAGAGCATATGAAGATACAAGAATTCCACCAGCAACATGACTCCGAGAACGCCGAGCCCTCCTACGACTACACCGTCACGTACCCCGACGTTTCCTCCAGCACATACATGGAACCGGGTCGTTCTTCGTCATATTACGAAGACACCACTTCATGGGGACCGTGGGAATGAACTCCACTTAGGCCAAAAGCCTAAGCTTGGGGGGAGGTATACCGGCATCACTCATTCTTTGCATATTATGATTGCTGGATACTTGTACATATTTGTTTAGTCTCTAGAGTGGTTTTCTAATGAGAGGGAGATGATATTTGGGGAAGTGCTGTCCAAAAACAGATTCTGTGCTGTTACTAAAAAAATTCGTACGCACAGCCAGAACGTTATTTTGAGTTGCCAATTTTTGAGCATGTTCCCCAGGTTGTTATCTAACTTTCATTAGTTGAACACTTTTTGGTCTGAGCAATGGAAGATTTTTGTTAAATTCGATTTCTGTACTGCTGTCAGGATTTGGCAGATTTCTGTCATCCTGCTTTTCTGTGTTTCTGTTAGTTTGCATTCTTTTGTTTTCACGTTGTTTCTTTCCTAAAACACAAAAAGACCAAAAATATTTCTGTAGTTTCTCTTCACCATTTATTTATTTGGTACCTTGCTCTTAGTTTGCTTTATTTGCTATCGTTAGTTTGCTATAAGAAAACCCAAAAAGATTTTGCTTTGTTTGCTTGTTTTCTTTCGTGCTTGTTTCTAATTCAAAAACACCAAAAATATTTGCTGTTCTTCTTTGGTTTGTAAAGTTCATCATGAGTTCAATGGTCTTCGGTGGCTGGAGCGTGGTTTTCATTTCATATTATCCAAGCTACACAAGTGAAAAGGCAATAATGACGATCTACGACAATCTGATTGTGGTGAGAGGCTGGTATGAACTCTATTTGCTTTCATTTTTGTACATATACTCATCCATATGAGCATGCTTAGTTGGTTCATGTGAGGTATATGTTATTTGAGAAAGTCTAGTAGTTCATGATCTCTCATGTTTAGTTCCAATTTATTAATATGAGTAGCATGTCGTGGATGTTTGCTTGCATTGTTTTATTCATAAGTAAGTATGGCATTGTGGTATCCTCCTCTGAATAATTCATTTATATCGACTTGGCACATGCTCACGCATGCATATGACTGAACAAAAAGTCAATTAAGCCTCGATGATTTATATTGCTTCAGAGTTCTTGTATCACTTTTATGCCTCCGTTAATTTATTTTGCCGCAAGCATGATTATGACAGTTATTGCTCTCTTGATTTGTCGCTCCCTAGTCTTTTGCTAGCCTTCACTTGTACTGAGCGGTATCGCCGCTCGTGCTTCCAAACACCTGAAAACCAAGTTGTTCCATAAGTGTCCACCATAAATACCTATGCATGGCATTTCAAACCATTCCAAGTAAATTCTCATGCGCTACCTTTAAAACCTTCAAAATGCTTCTCAATTTGTGTTAATGTTTCATAGCTCATGAAGAAGTATGTGGTGTTTAGCTTTCAACCTTGTCATTTACTTTTGACGGACTCTCATATGGACTAGTGGCACATCCGCTTATCCAATAATTTTGCAAAAAGAGCTGGCAATGGGATTCCCAGTCCCAAATTAATTAACTTAAATAGACACTCCTCCATGGCTTGTGATTGTTGGACGGCACCAAGTATTCGGTTAGCCATGGCTTGTGTAAGCAAAGGTTGGGGGAGTGTCATCATCATAATAAAACTTAAATAAAAAGGCACTCCTTCATGGTATGTGATTGTTGGCAGGCACCCGAGGATTCGGTTAGCCATGGTTTGTGAAAGAAAGGTTGGAAGGAGTGCCAACCAAAAAAATAAATAAATGGGAGCCGCTCTTGTGAGTCCGGTTGATGAGGTAGTTAGTGTACCCATTACCATTCGTTGACAACAACAAACACCTCTCAAAAATAATTTTACTCCTGCTTTACAAATGAAAAGCTCTAGCGCATGTTAATCCCTGCTTCCCTCTGCGAAGGGTCAATCTTTTACTTTTTATGTTGTGTCTCCATTCTTTCTTTGAGCACTATCCTGAGAGCACGACTGTCATTCTTAGTATAATATGCTTGTCTCAAAATATGATTAATTGTGGTATAACTTTGATGCTTTTATCTTTGACAATCACTACTTCTAGTCTTTCTATGAACTCAAGAGGTGCCTCGGCATTTATGTTTTGCCGATCAAATACAGGCAAGCGAGATACCACTTTATCATATTCTCTTATGAACATTGCAATCCTGCTTATATACATGATTCATGGTGCTTATTATTAATTGTTGGTACCTCTCCATGATTGACATAGCTGTTGGATGATCTTATTTGCATGTATCTCATTATGAACTGCTTAAGTATTAGCCATAGCATGAGAATATATACATCATATGAGCAAATGTGTTCGTGAAAGTTCTTTTGTCGCTCAGTTGTTAACTGAATTGCTTGAGGACAAGCAATAAGCTAAGCTTGGGGGAGTTGATACGTCCAAAACGTATCTACTTTCCCGAACACTTTTGCTATTGTTTTGCCTCTAATTTGTGTATTTTGGATACAACTAACACGGACTAACGCTGTTTTCAGCAGAACTCTGGTGTCTGTTTTTGTGCAGAAATCCAACTTTCGGGAAAATCCTCGGAATTTCTTCAGATGGCCCTATTTTACCAAAATATTGACGGAGCTGAAGGGCGAAGGAGGTGGAGGCCCGAGGCCCCACACCATAAGGCGGCGCGGCCCAGGGGGGCCCGCGCGGCCCTATGGTGTGGCCCCTCGGCCGGCCTCCGACGCCCCCTTCGGACTACTTATCGGGTTCGACCTAAAAACGCACGGAGAGAAGTCGACATCGCCAGAAACCCTCCAGAACGCCGCCACATCGCGAAACTCCGTCGCGGGAGCCAGAAGTCTCCGTTCTGGCACTCCGCCGGGACGGGGAATTGGAGGAGATCTTCACCGCCATCACCGCCAACGCCTCTCCATCAACCAGCAATGTTTCCCCCATCCATGTGTGAGTAATTCCCCCGCTGTAGGCTGAAGGGGATGGTAGGGATTGGATGAGATTGGTCATGTAATAGTCATAAGATTGTTAGGGCATAGTGCCTAGTATCCGTAGATGTCACTTTTATGATATTGTTGCAACTTGTTATGCTTAATGCTTGTCACTAGGGCCCGAGTGCCATGATCTCAGATCTGAACATGTTATTTATTCATGAAGATATTCGTTGTTTATGATCTTACCTGCAAGTTGTATACACATGTCGCTGTCCGGAACCAATGGCCCCGAAGTGACAAGAATCGGGACAACCGGAGGGGACGGTAGTGATGTGAGGATCACATGTGTTCACGGAGTGTTAATGCTTTGCTCCGGTACTCTATTAAAAGGAGTACCTTAATATCCAGTAGTTTCCCTAGAGGCCCGGCTGCCACCGGCTGGTAGGACAGAAGATGTTGTGCAAGTTTCTCATTGCGAGCACGTACGACTAAATATGGAACACATGCCTATTGATTGATTAGTACTTGGATACCGTTTTATTATTATCTGCAAATGCCCATGCTTTGATTGTTACATGAGTTTCTCTCATCCATGCAACGCCCGTTAAATCCGTCCCTGTGCCTACGGTATTTTAATCCTGCTGTTTACTATAATCACTACTGTGTGTCTTTATTTCACTCTCTGTTATTTCGCTATTTCCATAGCTTTACTGATAAACTCTTGCGAGCAAGTCTGTTTCCAGGTGCAGCTGAATTGACAACTCCTGTTAAGGCTTACAAGTATTCTTTGTCTCCCCTTGTGTCGAATCAATAAATTGGGTAATACTTCCCTCGAAGACTGTTGCGATCCCCTATACTTGTGGGTCATCACTGCCGACCTCCCTTCAAAATCGTCGGCACGCGATGATAGGGAAGATGAACGCGTCAAGAGGATGAAGAAGAAGCCAGCAATCTGGCTACAGAGGTCACTGCAGTAAAAACTTCGGCAACCGATGGTACTGCAGTCACTGAAGAAAACAAATCCCTGGTAATCACCGCCCAGAATCCTGGTGAAATCGGTGAGGCTTCCAAAACTGCGGACGCGGTGGACAAGCTTGAAGACAAGGAGAACCCTCCTCTCGTTTAAAAGACGGCTAATATTTCGTTTTTTCGTTTTTAGGCAGGGTGCTTTCTCACCCCTTAGTTATTTCCTTACGTTATTAATAAAAACTTGAGTTTTGTTTCTCTGAAGCATTGCAGTAATTCGGGTCACCCGAACCACATCATACTGAACCTCGTTTTGCATATTGTGGCGAACGGAGGTGCGTTGAAAAAACACGTCTAGTGATTGCACTCTAAAGCCTCTGAAATTAAGAGTGCTATATATACGAGGCAAAACTGACAAGGATAATACCCTTCCGCTATAGATGCCTCAACGAGTGCCGTAAATAGCAGGGAACATGGAACAAATAAATTAACGACCCACGCTCGGCACTTTACTTATGGAAGTGCCAAAGAGCGGAGTCATCGGCAGAGCTGGTGCTCCCGATATATTCGGGAGCTGCTGTCAAGACATACATCGGTTGAAAGCAAAGTTGCACACACAACGGGTTTAGCAAGACCCGCAACACGAGCTGATCACTCAAACAATTTGCTGACCAACGAATATACATACACTTTAACGAGCAATTCAGATTTTCTCCTTCAAAATTTGCCAACGGCATTAACATGGTAAAAATGCATTTACATGCAGTCTAAAACATAACAACCTTAAAAATTCGAATGTCATAAGTAACTAAAAGTCTCCTATTTACAGTGGGAGCATGACCCTGAATTACTCTTGTGGAGTTTCTTTTTCTTTAGGCGTCTTCGAGTCTTTTTCAAGTTTGTCGACAATCATATTGGCAGGCAGCATCACCTTCGGGTACAGAAGTTCCAAATCACATGTCGCTTTGGCAATTGACAGCAGGTTTGCTGAGGGATAACGCGCAAGGACGAGGGCAAGTGTAAATCTGGCCCCTGCAAAAACTTGAGCTCGAACCAAGTCTCGGATCTTCTTGGCATTGCTAAGTTCTGACATCAAAGTTAGCAGTGTGGGAGGGACCGCATTCAAAGGAAACATCGTTTTCCAGATTACTCTTAGTGCTTTGTAAACCTTGTCGAAGAATCGGTGTACTTGCTGAACCCGGTGCTGGAACTTGGCGACAGTCGAAGCCTTCGCTTGTTCCCTCCAGAACACTTCATCTGCCGATGATAGTTGGGTCAATGCATGTACACGTTCGTGTATGCGCTTGTTTTCTTCAGCCTTGTTCAGAGCTATGACTAGAAAAAGAACCAACGGAAGATAAGAAAGTGTGTTTCTCAGAACAACAAAGAGCAAGAGGATCGGGGCACTTACAGTTTAAACTTTCGGTGGCCTTGTGCAATTCAGTCAGCGCGTAGCGCTCAGTGTCAGCTGCAAGCTCATTCTTCTTATTGACAATGGCAGCTAAGGCATAAGTATTGCGCATGTCCTTTTCCATCTGAGCGACCCGATCCTCATGCGCTGGAGTCGATCACTTTCAGGAAGGGCACCCGAAGAATCATCGACAAAGGAAGGCACGGGATAAACCTGCAAAAATTTGTTCAAATGTGCGATGGATTACAAAGAGTCAGCATTGGAAAATTACTCCCATCGGGAGTATGCGAATACAACTGTTATAGCAAAAGATATGGTGGCAACATTGCCAACATGAAATTCATTACAACTGCATGAGTTTTATGACAAGACATTGTTTGATCAAGCAAAATTACAAGGTTCAGGGGGCTTGGGTCTGGTTTGATAAACTAGGACCAGCCGATGACTTCTGTCTCAACAACTCAAGGAGCTGGCGAGCGCATATAAGGGCCGAGGCTTTGAAAGCACCCAGATCAACGAATTTTCCATCGGGTCCCTTTGGTAGCTCTTTGGACATCTCTTCAATATTCTCCTTGAAGCCGTGACCCATCATAAGTTGGAAGGCTAGGAGGGCGCCGTAGGTATGCGAAGTACGTTTGAATACCTCGATAACCTCCCTTGTGTTGACGGCAAAAGCGTCGATCAGTTGTCCCAGAGTCTTGTCCTGGCTGATCTTGGGAAAAATCATCGAGTGGATCCGCGCCATGGCTCCCTTGCCTTTCTGAAGAAGATCTTGAGCAAGTTGATGAGACGCAAGCGTCATCGACAGAGCGTTTGAAGGAGAATTGCTCGGGACCTCGTCCAGAGCCTCGACAGGGATATCAGCAGCCCTGAGAAGAATAAAGCATGAAGAAGACATTAACACAAGAACCAACGCTTGAAAAAGCAATAATCAACAAGGGCGCAAAAGGAGTATTACTGAGCAAAGCCAAGGAGGACTGGCGAAGAAGATCATCCTTCTCCAACGCCCGAGCCTCAGCAGTGAGCCTGGCTGCCTCTTCGTCCTTCAGCTTCCTCTTCAGCTCCTTGAGCTCCTACTTCAAAGTGTCAATTTCTGTGCGAGCTTCGGCAGCAATCTTAATTGCGCCTTCCAATTTCGAGGAGGAGGACTCGACTTCCTTCTGCAGTTGAGCCTTGTCGACCTCCAAGGAAGCGTAGTGGGAGGCGAAAGATTCCAAGGAGGATATCACGGCTCGCAAGTCCTTGAAGATAAAGGAAAAGTTTTATCGGATGAAGTATGCAAGGCCTATTTGAGGGTTGTTGGACTCAAACGGAGAAAATACTTACAGGCTTTCCTGAAGGAGGAGCTGCAGCAGCATCAGCCGAAGGAATATTCTTCCCCTTGGAAAGGGAAGAAGCAGTCGATATTTGGGCGGCGGGGACTGTAGCAGGGGCCGAAGCCTCGGAAGCTGCAAGATCCGACGGGGCAGCACCGGTTTTAGACTTCTTGGGCGGAGGCTCGATGAAGTCTTCATCACTACGGAAGTAAATGGTTGGCAGAGTCAAAACAGAGGATAGCAAAGGCAAAAATGAAGGTTTTGAAGAAAAAGCAAGGACTTACAGATCCCAAAGATCATCTTCATCGGCAAAACCGCCGGATGACCTCTTCGAAGGCAGTGCTTCGGCCTCCTCCGCAGCTGCATCAACAAAGGCAGCGTGATCAGCGTCGTCATCGTGCATTGATCCCGCTGTGTCGCTAATATCATTGGTTGCAGATTTGGGATCAATAAGGATGACTTCAGGGTTTATTGGGTCAGCATGTTCGGCTTCCGAGCTTGCATTTCCTTCAGTTTGAGACCCCACGGGGATTGAGGAATCTCCTCTCTCGGAAGTATCATTCGGCAGGTCTTGCAAGTAATCAGGATCTATGAAATTATGTCGAAGGTAAAACAAGTGAGTACAATGGTAGTCGTATTAACCAAGAAAAACAGTACAATGAGAATGTGAAAGCAAGAAATTACCTCGGTTGGCGGGTGATCAGCATCCAAAGGTACATGGGAAGATGTGAGAGGAATCGAATCTTCCTGGCTGAAGTGAGTAAGACGACGAACTTCAACTCTTTTTCAGATAGTTCGGCAGCATTTATCCTAGTCTCGTCCTTGGGACCCGAATACAACCACATCGGGTGAGCTCTGCCATGATCGGCTGAACCCGACGTTTCAAGAACACAGTAGCTACCTCTGTGCCTATCATGGTTTGTCCATCGGTTTCCTTGATCCGAAGAGAATGGCAAATAATCTATCGACCGCTGGTTTTTCGTCGGGAGAAGGGTATTTTTCCAAGACTGTTTAGGCTTGCCTTCAAGAACATCGGAAAAGCGAGGAAGTTGGAGTTCGGCTATTGGAGAGTCTCTAATATAGAACCACTTCAACCTCCATCCTTGTACAGACTCCCTCATCGGGAAATTGAAGTAACTTCTTTGCGAGCAACGAAACCAACTCCGCCGATGACGAAGGATCCGCCATCTTGTTGTACCTTTTCACGAAGAAGATTTTCTTCCATAGGCCAAAGTGTGGTTCGATGCCCAGGAAAGATTCGCAGAGAGTTATAAAGATAGCAAGATGGAGGATAGAGTTGGGAGTTAACTGCCATAGTTGGATCTCATAAACTTGAAGGAGATGGCAAAAAAAATTGTGGACAGGAAGCGAAAGACCTCGATGCAAAAAAGATAAGAACATCACAGTAAAACCAGCAGGGGGATTGGGCCGCAAATCGCATCTGGGAGAATGACATTCCCCTCTTCAGAAGGGATATATCCGAGGCTTTTAGCCTTCTTCTCATCACGCTTCGTGGTGGTGGAAGCAGGCCAATCGCCGGGGATGGACCCAGCGGCAGAACTCGATGGCGCTGGCGGCGCCGGAGCTAGAGGAGGAGCGTGGGAGGCGCTCCTTTTGGAGGATTTGGAGAAGATCTGGCGGCGGCGCCGCTGCTCGCAACACTAGTAGCAAGGGTGGAGATCTTCTTCTTCCCCATCTTGCAGATTCACGAGAGATCTGGGTTCGGCGGCGGCGGCGCAGTAGTTTTGAGTGCAGAAGATGAATGAGGAAGAAAAGGATGCAATGATGAAGTGTGAAGAGAAGAAGATTTGCTAAGAGGGATTATAAGATGCAAAGCCAATGATCGAACAGGCACGTGTGATACGTGTCAAACGTATCTATAATTTCTTATGTTCCATGCTACTTTTATTACAATACTTGAATGTTTTATACATACTTTACAACATTATTATACATTTTCCGGCACTAACCTATTAACAAGATGCCGAGAGTGCCGATTCTGTTTTCTGCTTTTTGGTTTCAGAAATCCCTGGCGAAATATTCTAATTGGACGAAATCAACGCCCGGGGGCCTATTTTTCCACGAAGACCGAAGAGGAGGAAGTGGGGCCACGAGGTGTGCACACCATAGCGCGCGGCCCGGGCCCCGGCCGCGCCTGCTGTCTGGGCCTCGCGTGCGCCCGACCTACCCTTAGCCTACTTAAAGCCTCCGTCGCGAAACCCCTGTGCCGAGAGCCACGATACGGAAAACCTTCGAGACGCCGCCGTCGCCGTCCCATCTCGGGGGGATTCGGAGATCATGCTCGTCACCACGCCGGAGAGGGGAATCATCAACGGAGGGCTCTACATCATCATGCCCGCCTCAGGATTGATGCGTGAGTAGTTCATCCTTGGACTATGGGTCTAGCGTAGCTAGATGGTTGTCTTCTCCTTGTGCTATCATTGTTTAGATCTTGTGAGCTGCCTAACATGATCAAGATCATCTATTTGTAATGCTACATGTTGTGTTTGGTGGGTTCGATGAATATAGAATATTATGTTAAGTTGATTATCAATCTATCATATATGTGTTGTTTATGTTCTTGCATGCTCTCTGTTGCTAGTAGAGGCTCGGCCAAGTTGATACTTGTAACTCAAGAGGGAGTAATTATGCTGATAGTGGGTTCATGCCTCCATTTAATGTGGGACAGTGACAGAAAGTTGTAGATGTGTTGCTGCTACTAGGGATAAAACATCAATGCTTTATCTAAGGATATTTGTGTTGATTACATTACGCCATACTTAATGCAATTATCTGTTGTTTACAACTTAATAGGAAGGTTGGATGATAACTTGAAGGTGGATTATTTAGGCATAGATGCATCTTTGGATAGCGGTCTATGTACTTTGTCGTAATGCCCGATTAAATCACATAGTAATCATCATTGATATGTATTGAATCTTTGTTTGTCAATTGCCTGTAATTTGTTCACCAGCATGTTAGTTATCTTATTGGAGAACACCACTAGTGAACTGTGGACCCGGTCCATTCTTTTACATCTGATTACATTCTACCCTTCTCTGTTTTTCTTTCTTTGCAAACAAACACCATCTTCCACTCGATACGCTTAATCCTTTGTTTTGACAAGCCGGTGAGATTGACAACCTCATTGTTACGTTGGGGCAAAGTACTTTGATTGTGTTGTGCAGGTTCCACGTTGGCGCCGGTTTCACCGGTGTTGCGCCGCACTACATTCCTCCACCAACAACCTTCACGTGCTTCGGCTCCCACTGATTCGATAACCTTGGTTTCTTGCGAGAAACTTTCTGCTGTGCGCATCACACCTTCCTCTTGGGGTTCCACAATGGACGTGTACATCTACGCGCATCAGACCGTTTTCGCGCCGTTCTTGGGAATGCGAAAAGTTACACCACAAGATTTATATCTACGTCAACACATGCCGGACCGTTTCAGCGCCGTTGTCGTGAGATCAAGTTTCTGTTGCAAGGGGAGTCTCCACTTCCAATCTCTTTGTTTTTGTCTTGCTTTATTTTATTTACTAATTTGTTTGCTGCTTAAACAAAACACAAAAAATTAGTTGCTAGCTTTACTTTATTTACTATCTTGTTTTCTATATCAAAACACAAAAAAAATTAGTTACTTGTCTCTATTTTATTTGCCTAGTTTACCTTTTGTTTATTTCATCATGTTTCCTCCTAAGTACGCTCTAAAGGTATCCGAGGGGTCTATAATTGGAAGAGATAATATAGAAGATTTTTCAGTCATGTTAGTATAGCTGAAGATTTTGAGGATGAACACTTGGTAGAACTTGCTCCTACTTATGAAATTCTTTGTTCTTCTCTCATGTTGGAAATTAAATTTGTTAATCTCAATCCTATAATTCAGCATATGTTTCTTACACTCTCTGATATGGAGGAAGGAGAAAAGAAAGATTTTGTCTTAGAAACTCTTCTCAAAGAATTTGGTGGTGTAGCAAGAGAGGCTAGAAAAGTCTTTACTAAATATAAAATGCTTGGTTCTTACACCAACTTTGCTAGTACCCTTAAAAAGATGGATATGGATAGAATTAAGTATACTAATAATGTTAATGATGGTAGAGAAATTAAAGCGCCAATACCTAGTAAGCTCCTAGGGATGCATGAAGCTTTGGAAAATAACTATGCTTGGCTTGTTCCTGAAAATTTGTTTGATGAGAATAGCAAGCCTAAGAGTAATGAAAAAGGAGCCTCTGAAACTTACATAGATAAGATAACATGCATTGTGGAAGAAATTTCAAACACCCCTGGAGATAATGTTGATGCTCCATCTCTTGATGTTACTTGATTTGCACTTTCTGCGCCTAGCTTAAAGCACTTCTTGGGAGATAACCCAGGATTTTATTTACTGTATTGTTGAGTCTTGGAAGTTGTTTACTACTGTAGCAACCTCTCCTTATCATGTTTTTGTGCCAAGTAAAGTTTTTATGTTAAAGTTGATGCTATATTTGGGATCGTGAAACACATTCATCTGTCACGAATTCTGAGTGTCTGTAAAAAAGAAAAATCTGCAAATTTACGAGCATGATCCTCGGATATGTACACAACTTTCATTAGTTTTGAGTTTTCCATTTGAGCAAGTTAAGTGCCCCTTCAGGATGCATCTTTACGGACATTCTGTTTTAATGGATGTCTTTTATTTCATTGCTTTTGCTATGTTGAATGAGTTTCTTTGTTCCATTAACTTTCAGAAGCTTTGTGCAATGTCCAGAAATGTTAAGAATGATTGTGTCACCTCTGAATATGTGTGAATTTTGGTTATGCACTAACCCTCTAATGAGTTTGCTTGAAGTTTGTGTGAAGGAAGTTTTCAAGGGTCAAGAGAAGGAGGGATGATATACTATGATCAAGAAGAGTGAAAGGTCTAAGCTTGGGGATGCCCGGTGGTTCATCCCTGCATATTTTAAGAAGACTCAAGCATCTAAGCTTGGGGATGCCCAAGGCATCCCCTTCTTCATCGGCAACATTATCAGGTCACTTCTAGTGAAACTATATTTTTATTCCATCACATCCTATGTTCTATACTTGGAGCGTCGGTTTGTTTTTATTTTTGTTTTGAATAAAGTTGGATCCCACCATTCTTATATTGGAGATATTACGCTCCGCTTTTTCTTATGGAACACTTGTGTTCTTAATTGTGCTGTTAATGTTCATGGCGAAGGTCGAAATTGCTTCGTTAAATTGCTATTTGGTTGGAATTGGAAAATGCTGCATATGGTTTGGTAATTTGGCAATTGTTTGAGCTCTCATAGATCATGTTTAATCTCTTGCATTATGTAGTTAAATCTATTAATGAAGAACTACTGTAGAGCTTGTTTAATTTGGTTTGCATGATTGGTCTCTCTAAGTCTAGATATTTTCGGGTAAAGTGTTTGAACAACAAGGAAGACAGTGTAGAGCCTTATAATGCTTGCAATATGTTCTTGTGTGAGTTTTCCTGTACCTGTTCATACTTGTGTTTGCTTCAAACAACCTTGCTAGCCCAAACCTTGTACTGAGAGGAAATGCTTCTCGTGCATCCTAACACCTTGAGCCAAAACCCATGCCATTTGTGTCCACCATATCTACCTACTATGTGGTATTTTTCTGCCAATCCAAAGTAAATTACTTGAGTGCTACCTTTAAAATTTCATTCCTCTACCTTTAGAATATATAGCTCATGGGACAAATAGCTTAAAAACTATTGTGGTGATGAATATGTAGTTATGTGTCTTAATTCTTATAAGTTGCTTGTTGAGGGGTAACCATGTTTTCTGGGGACGCCATCAACTTTATCTTTGTTGGATATCATGTGGGATGCTATGCATGTTCGTCTTGTCTGAAGTAGTGGACTTCATGATCAAATGGTTTGAGTATGCATATGTTAGAGAAGAACATTGGGTCGCTAACTAAAGCCATGTATCATGGTGGAAGTTTCAGTTTGGACATACAACCTCAATCTCTTATGAGAATATTAGCTATTGTTGAATGCTTAAGCATTAAAAAGAGGAGTCCATTATCTGTTGTCTATGTTGTCCCGGTATGGATGTAAGTTGAGAATAATCAAAAGCGAAATCCAATGCGTGCTTTCTCCTTAGACATGTGCAGGCGGCATAGAGGTACCCCTTTGTGACACTTGGTTGAAGCATATGTCATGTGATGATGATCCATGTTTCCGAGCTAAGTAGGACAAGGTGCGAGCACTATTAGTACTCTATGCATGAGACATGCAACTTGTAGGAAGTATTATGCATAGCACATATGAATTATTATTACCGTTGAATTGTTTCTATGTTTCAAAACAAAAGCTCTAGCACAAAAATAGTAATCCATGCTTCCCTCTGCGAAGGGCCATTCTTTTATTGTTGAGTCAGTTTACCCACTTCTTTCTATCTTAGAAGCAAACACTTGTGTTAGTTGTGTTCATTGATTCTTACATGTTTACTTATTGCACCTGTTATATTACTCTATGTTGACAAATATCCATGAGATATACATGTTACAAGTTGAAAGAAATTGCTGAAACTTAATCATCCTTTGTGTTGCTTCAATGCATTCTACTTAGAATTTATTGCTTATGAGTTATCTCTTATGCAAGTCTTATTGATACTTGTTTGAAAGTACTATTCATGAAAAGTTTTGCTATATGATTCATTTGTTTAGTCATTATCTTTTGTTAGCACTCTTTTGCTTTGAATCACTCCATTCATCTCATATGCTTTATAATAATGTTGATCAAGATTATGTTGGTAGCATGTCACTTGAGAAATTATTTGTGTTATCGTTTACCTACTCGTGGGCGAGTAACTAACAGGGATGCTTGATACGTCTCAAACGTATCTCATTCTTATGTTCCATGCTACTTTTATTACAATGCTTGAATGTTTTATACATACTACAATGTTTTTATGCATTTTCCGATACTAACCTATTAACAAGATGCCGAAGTGCCAGGTGCTGTTTCTGCTTGTTTTGGTTTCAGAAATCCTAGTAGAAATATTCTGGAGTCCAGGAATGAAATCAACGCCCGGGGCCCTATTTTACGAAGCTTCCGGAGAGCCAGAGAGGAGACGAAGTGGGGCACGAGGTGGCCGGTTTTCCTGAAGCGTGCAGCCGGGCCACCAGCATGCGCGACCTGTTTGTTGTCGGAGCCCCTCGCGTCAGCACGGCCTACCCTTCCGCCCCTGCCAAAGCCCTCGAGTCATGAAACCCCTGTGCAAGAGAGCCACGATGCGGAAGCCTTCCCGAGAGACGCGCCGTGGCCGTCCCATCTCGGGGAGTTCGGAGATCAACCCTCCGGCACCACGCCGGAGAAGGGGAATCATCTGGAGGGCTCTACATCATCATGCCCGCCTCGGATTGATGCGTGAGTAGTTCATCCTTGGACTATGGGTCCATAGCAGTAGCTAGATGGTTGTCTTCTCGCTTGTGCTATCATTGTTTAGATCTTGTGAGCTGCCTAACATGATCAAGATCATCTATTTGTAATACTCTACATGTTGTGTTTGGCAGGATCCGATGAATATAGAATATTATATTAAGTTGATTATCAATCTTATATATATGTGTTGTTTATGTTCTTGCATGCTCTCCGTTGCTAGTGACTCCGGCCAAGTTGATACTTGTAACTCCAGGAGAGTATTATGCTCGATAGTGGGTTCATGCCTCCATTGTATCAGTGACAGAAAGTTCTAAAGTTGTGGATGTGCGCTGTTGCTACTAGGATAAAACATCAATGCTTTATCTAAGGATATTTATGTTGATTACATTGCCATACTTAATGCAATTATCTGTTGTTTACAACTTAATACCGGAAGAGGTTAGGATGATAACCTGAAAGTGGATTATTTAGGTATAGATGCATCATGCGGATAGCGGTCTGTACTTTGTCGTAATGCCTTGATTAAATCACATAGTAATCATCATTGATATGTATTGAATCTTTATTTGTCAATTGCCGCCTGTAATTTGTTCACCCAGCATGTTAATTATCTTATTGGAGAGACACCACTAGTGAATTGTGGACCCGGTCCATTCTTTTACATCACACTGAATACAATTCTCTTTCCAATCTCTTGTTTCTTTATTTCTTTGCAAACAAACCATCTTCACTCGATAAGCAATCCTTTATTTTCAACAAGCCGGTGAGATCGACAACCTCACTATTCGTTGGGGCAAAGTACTTTGATTGTGTTTTGCATCCAGGTTCCACGTTGGCACCGGTTCATTGGTGTTGCGCCGCACTACATTCCTCACCAACAACCTTCACGTGCTTCTTGGCTCCTACGGATTTCGATAACGGTTTCTTCTTTGAGGAAAACTTGTTGTGCGCATCTGGATTTGTCGCAAGGGATTACAAGATGCGGAGTCAAGGATTGAATGGACACGTGTCACCAATTTATTGAAAGAGTCTCTTTTTCATCAACAAATCACGGGAATCGAGGAGACGCTTTGGTAACCGCACGCGAGAAGCGGTCATTTCTTAAAAACAGGACCACACAGGAGTAGGATGGGCCCAACAGGTCGTGTCTTGTCATGTCAGGACTGCGACAGTGGTGAAGTCATCACTGACGTCATAAAG